>JAAXCT010000930.1:0-285313 GCA_012490785.1 Eragrostis nindensis
TGTTAGGTCAGCCACCAAAAATGGAAAAATATGTCTATCGGTTCTCTTTACTTGCTTATTCAAGCATGCTTTTATTTTTCGACCTGTACGTTTATAGGTGTCACTTAATATATTTGAGGGTGCCCCCACCTCCCAACCATGAACTCGTACACAAAGAAGTTGTCATTTTTTTTACACCTAACATGTTGTCTGATTCACAGATGAATGGGCAAATTTCTTGGAACGAATTGGCCGTGGTGAATCATCAGAGGATGACTTTAAGGATAGTCCAACTGACACATTGGAACTGAGGTTTTGGGTGTCGTATCGTGGCCAGACTTTGGCAAGGACAGGTTAGTTTGTTGTTTCATTTCTTTTTGTTTCGCTTTGATGGTTATGTAGTAAAAAAATAATGGTGCACAATAAAGATGTGACATGCTATGGTGGCCCCAAATCTTGTCCATGCATGGTTTGGCCTTTTCTTTCCTTGCTACGTTCCTTGACGTCTTATTTGGCTTATGCAGTACGTGGTATGATGTACTATAGAAGAGCCTTGATGTTACAAAGTTACCTGGAGAAGAGATACCTTGGAGGTGGGTATACAGTAATGTTGTTTGTTACTTAATTGAAAAACATCTCTTGATTGATCTTGATCGTTTTGTTTGCTGCGCCAGGTATTGAAGACGCCAATTCTGCAGCAGAATATATTGATACTCAAGGCTATGAGTTGTCTCCCGATGCACGAGCCCAAGCAGATATTAAATTTACTTATGTTGTTTCATGCCAAATATATGGATCACAGAAGCAAATGAAAAAACCAGAGGCTGCCGATATTGCTCTTTATTACAAAGGTTAAATTCCTTGTATTTCATGTTTAATGGATGGGTGTTTACTAGATTATAATATATAATCCTAAATTATTAGCTTAGTATTGGATCTTTATTTTTGCTCAACACCTTTGAGATCCTGTTTGTAACATGTGAAATTTTATTCCATTACTGTGGGAATTGATCTTTTTTGTGCGAAATCCTTGTGAAAGTTGTATTCCAATCAGGCCCTAAAGCTGTCACTCTGAAGGATACTGATCACATTTTATTGTAACTTGTAGAAATGAGGCTCTTCGGGTAGCTTTCATACATGAAGAGGAAAGTGTATCAAGCGAGGGGCATCCTATAAAAGAATATTATTCCAAGCTTGTAAAGGCTGATGTTCATGGCAAAGATCAAGTCAGTCCATTTCACTGAACTTATTGATTATTCTTTTACATGTGATGCTTTTGTCTTGCAAGATTGAAATCAATTACAATTTATGAGCCTGTTCCCATGCACCATTAACCGTAGGATATAGATTTATTTGATTTGTGTTTTCTTGGCTGGGTGGTCGGTTATGAATCAACTGATAGTAGCAACCGGATGCTGTACCATTCTTTTTCCCTTTATTGTGAATACCAGACACTATGTGGGCCCTCACATATAAATAAATGAATATTGACATCTGTTCCTTGGTTAAGCAACAGTTTCCTCCTTTCAAATTGACTGATAACACTGTTTCCTAATGGTTGTATACGTCAGGACAACATCATAGTTTTGTAAATAGGACTGGAGAAAATTTTTCTTCGTGGCTAAAATATAGAGTATCAATGTTTTCTCATGTTATTGGCACTGAACTGCGTGGTGGAGCTTCTTTGATGGCACACCAATTGCCACTGCCGTTAGCAACTTACAATGCTACTGTATCTTAGCCCATAGCTATAGACCAATCACATCATCTTCACTTTTGGCAAAAGCCTGGCTGAGAGATGTCAACAAGCTGGTTTCATGTATTATAGTGGCATTAAGTATTTAAGTTTTATGCATACAAGTATTATCCTTGCAAAAAATATGTTTTATACTTTGAACTGCTGTATACTCTCAAAAACTACCTGCACCTCAGATTTATGTGCTGCTGATTTTTGTAGTATTTTCCATGACAATTTAAATATCAACAACGGAGCCTACGCGGCTACACTTGAGAAAAAAAAATCTGCTGCAATTTTGTCAGGAATATTTCATCTTGTTGATGTTACTTTTTTAGAATTACTTAACATCTTATGCATTATGTTGCAATCCGGTTGCACATATAGGAAATATACTCCATTAAACTGCCTGGGAACCCTAAGCTTGGTGAGGGGAAGCCTGAAAATCAAAACCATGCTATAATCTTCACTCGAGGAGATGCAATACAGACCATTGATATGAATCAGGTTTGGTTTTCTTTTTCGCTTATTGTAACCTATTCATTGATAGAACTGCGATTATTTGTATTCCCCCACCCCCCCTTTCACACGGAAGATGCTACTTTTATTTAGATAAGCTATGTGAAACACTTCCCCTAAAAACTTATTTATTGCATTTTGATTGTTCATGGTCTGTGGGCCTGTGGCATATTTTAAGAATGTGAGGTATACTTGCTTAGGTATCATATCTTCACATGGAAGTATCTAGAGTAATCACATCTTTATGTGCCCTTGTATGATGACTCATCACCTGAGCCGCAACATAAACCATGAACAAAATTTTCTAGAGTTGTGAGGATCACTCTCTAACAGGAGAGAAACGTGACGCACACCTCCCATTCTAATGAATGAATGTGCCCGCGTTATCTCATCGTACGGCAATACACACTAGAGCTTGGATGCGGTTGAACTCGACACGTCCCTTTATCTGTGTCATGTCAAGTGTGGATCTATTTTTTCTTTTAGGATGACATGAGAAAAGTTTGAGATGTCCATTTGTAACTTTGACTGACAAAAGGTTCCATGTAGGATAACTATTTGGAGGAAGCAATGAAAATGAGAAATTTACTTGAAGAATTTCGTAATGTTAATGGAAATCATGGCATTCGGAATCCGACAATTCTTGGAGTGAGGGAACATGTTTTCACGGGGAGGTTATTATTTACTAATCTCACTTATGTACCAGCAATTGACTTGACTATATGTCTCTGCATTCACCTGTTCTATGTGATTTCTGCTGCAGTGTGTCTTCGCTGGCGTCATTTATGTCAAATCAGGAAACTAGTTTTGTTACTTTGGGGCAACGTGTTCTTGCTTACCTCAAGTGAGTAAATGTTGTGAACTATATGATAGTTTGCTGTACAGAGTAATTTCTGGCTGCACTTTCTTTAAAAAAAAGTTACAGAATATGTGATTCATTTGAACCTGGCTAAACTACTGGTAATTATCCTTCTCCAGGGTTCGAATGCATTATGGACATCCTGATGTTTTTGATCGGATATTTCATATAACCAGAGGCGGCATAAGCAAGGCATCCCGGGTGATCAATATAAGCGAAGATATATATGCAGGGTGGGCAACTTGTATTCTATACATTTAAGTTGCATTATGAGATCTTGATTTCTTTTTCTTTTAACCCTTTGGTTTCTCTTTTACCCTTTTTTACCATCTTCTCTCTCTTCTCTTTTTTCCCTGTTTGCCCTTTCCTTTTGTTTGGTTTGCATTTCTTGTTGGTTTGCATCTCTTGTGATTTGCATCTCTTGTTGGTTCTGCCTCTCTTGTTGGTTCCTGCAGGTTTCATCTCTTGCCTAACCCAACTTGCTTGGGATAAAAGGCTTTGTATGTTGTTGTATGAGACCTTGCATCCCAAAAGGAAAAAAAAAGTTGCATCATGAGTTGGTCATGGTGTCAGCAGTGTTCAATGGCAACCTTGCAAGCACTGATTGCTTGTACATGTGGCTTTTGATGCTTGGAAAAGGGATTTCCGATCATACAAAATAAGAATTGTCACTCAAAGAGTAGATTGGACGAATCCTGAGGTCCTTGTGATGTGAATTTTATTATTTTTAGTATAAAGTTTGATTGGAATATGTATTCAGGTGTCACTAAAACTAGAGGTGTAAATTGGTGAGTTTCACCTCCGACCCTCTTTAGTTTCATCCAATGAACTAGTTTTCCAAATTGAGCACACTTTGGAAAACTTGTTCATCTGATTGAACTAAGGGTTGGAGGTGACCCTTAAGTTCCCAATTTTCAGCCCTAACTAAAATATTATTTCAGATTTCCTGGACAACTTCTTTAGGGGTACAAATTTTGGGAATACAAAATTATATTGTTGGTATCAACCACACTTAAATTTCTGGGTGAATAGGCATACCTGTGGTGATGTGGAGTCTGCAATAACATTGCCATTGTTTATCATACTGAGTTGATCACACGCTAGTTTTGAATTGCCTTTTATACCGGAACACTTCGAATGTTGACATTTAAATGTTAACCAATCTGCAGGATTCAATTCGACACTGCGCCAGGGGAACATCACACACCATGAATATATCCAGGTTAACATTTTAAGCTCATTTTTTTCATCCAAATGTCAGAGGAATAAAATGCAGTTCTAAACTGTGCATCTGCGCCCATTATGGTTTACGTGTGTAAGGTTCCCTAAATTTTTTGAAATATTCCTTGTTATTTGACTCTACGGAGCGCACTTGCATGTTTTTGGGTGCGATTATGTTAATATGTACATTACAGACAAATGGAAACATAGAAAATTCCCCACCAATATTGATTCTTACAATTATAGTGCACGTATGATCTTGGTGCAAGCAAATTTGCAAATGTACATGTGTTAACATGCAATGCATTCAAAATCTATGAGATTTAACTTTTGAGGTGCAGCATTTATTAATGAGTGCATATGCCATTATTAGGCACATGTTTTCGATATTCTCAACAAAGTTTGTTTCCCACAAGAGGATAAAAAACATTCCTTCATTCCAGGTTGGAAAAGGTCGGGATGTCGGCTTGAACCAAATTGCACTTTTTGAGGGTAAAGTAGCTGGAGGCAATGGCGAGCAAGTTCTCAGCCGAGACATATACCGTCTGGGGCAGTTATTTGACTTCTTCAGGATGCTTACCTTCTATTTCACCACTGTTGGTTTTTATGTCTGCACAATGGTACTCCCCCCACCTCCTTCCCTTTCGCTGCCCCCTCTTTTTTTTTTTTTAAGGGAAATATAGTAGGGGAAACCCCTACTGTGGTAGTAAATATTAAACTAAAAGAAAGAAAGAAAGAAAAAAAGTTACAAACTAACTGTACATGGCTGGCTTACCCCAACCGAAGAGAAAAGAGCAGAAGCTAGCTAAAACAAGAAAGGTGGAGTTCTGAAGAAACCTATACAATACTGTTTAACCATTGTAGGACTGCTTCCCTTTCGTCTTCATTTTCATTTAGATGGGTTTACTTTGCAGTTGCTGGTTTTCTCTGTAGCATGTGTTCTGTGCACCCCTTATCAGATTGCTCTGAATAGCTGCGTTCAAACATGACAGTTGATTGCGGTAATGTGCTGGAATAGGGATCTAGTACATGATGTCTAGTTGGCTTAACAGTTACATTTTGTGCTCGTATTGTTACATGCAAAGTACTGCTGGTTGATTACACATCATGAAATGGCTTTGATTCCATGAGTACATTCCAGATTATTCCCTTTTTGCTTACTGTTCGAAAAAAATTCCCTTTTTGCTTGAGTTGTAGAACCTCCACCCATGTAACTCCTAGTTTGTTAAATAAAACCTAATCCAAATCAAACCCTCGTCCTGCCCTACTCATGAAAGAGAAATCGCAAGCTGGTCTTGGGATGGCCACTTGTGATTTGTGGGCACCTGACCATGGTCCATAATGTATGTTTACCCATCGACTTGTCAAATTATTGTGTTCTAGTTCCTATACCCAGAAGCCCAAAAATTAGTTGATATGAATGAGTTTACTTGGTTGCTGCAAGGTTTTTGGTGCCTGTGCTGTGAAGCATTATGCTATGGAATCTAGTTAGAGGAATATTTGGTTCTCTACTATGATTTTTGCTGTTACAGATCTGAAAAATATGTTCTCAACAAGCAATACTACAAAACATCAAAATAATTAAGTGCTTTTGAAAGCCACCGCGACGGCAAACGGAGCCATAGATAGTACTCTATGGTGTGTCTGACAGCGTCTATGGAAAAATTAAACTGTAATTATCATGTATGGAAAATGCTTAGCATACAACCATGCAAGTAACCATGGGTGGATTCATTAGCTTCCATCCAAGCGATTTCAACCGTTAGATCCTTAGCTGTACTTGATTTGTACTCAAATGATTATACGTATTGCATCTGAATTCGTTGGCATGCTGCAAGGCCAACGGATTTTAATGGTTAACTCAGATGATTCTATGTGTATTGCTAGCTACAAGATCTCGCTTAGTCTATATGCTATCATAATGCCTGAGTTTTTAATACCCAAATGTTGAACAGAGTTAACAATTACAACAGCCTGTAAATAAAAAATTATCTATATCGCCAGAAACTGCAGCATTATGGATGTGGCCTGCCTGCCGAGTGCACTGCAGCTTCTCAAGAAAGATACTCCCTCCTGTTTTAATTATATGACGCTGTTGACTTTTTTGTTGAAATTTTACCAACAATATATATTTAAATAATTAACGAACGTGAAATGAATATCATTGGATCTACCATCAAAAGCACTAGTTAACTTATACAATTGACTATTTACACAAATATTTATAGATAAAACAAATGGTCAAAGTAGCGAAGAAAAAAGTCAACGGTGTCATATATTTAAAACCGGAGGGAGTAATATTGTAGCTTCAAAGGCTTGAACTTAGCTTCTATTAGTCCCAAAATGCTATTTGGCAAAAAGTTGAGATGAACCTGTGCTTCATTTCTGTTAGGTCTAGCTTAAATATTTGCTGGGCTCAAACTAAAGCTTGCCCAGCATGAGATTTATTGATCTTAACTCGTTCTATTAAAATTTGAATCAGAAATCTTGTCAGTTATTTTGTTTCCTGGTCCTTACCAGGAAACTAAGTTCTTGTTGTCCAAATGGAAACCCTGTGGTAGGAATATCTATACTCTGATAGCACAAAGCCTGAGGCCACCCCATAGCATTTTGACAGACGTGGAGCTTTCCTAAGCTTGCACGTCAATTCAAGACGACGTGGACGCCGCTATCTCCTCCACATTCCTGCTTCGCTCCCCGCGGTAAACCTCTGCTCCCGCCCCCTGTGGCTCCCACCACGTGCTGCTCTTCCTCGACGAGCCCGTGCCCGGCCACCGCTTTGAAGCCGCCTCACGCCCGCTGGGATTTGAAAGAAAAAAAAAGAGAAAGGTGTCGGGTCATCGCCGGGATGGGAGGAGGCGACGCAGAAAAAAGAAGAGAAGATCTAGAAGAGATGAGAAGAGGGCGACGCGAATTGAACCTGGAAGGCACCGAATCGGAGCTGCTGTGGTTCGGACGCTCCTCTGAGAAGCGAGCGGCAGAGGAGGAAAAGGGGCAAAAGGGGCCGCCACACTGCTCCCCGTACGCCGGCGCGAGCCCGCGCGAATGGTAGCGCCGGCCCCAGGAGCCGACGTGACGCCCAGCCCATGGCTGGGCATGGTTTCGCTACCTTGCCCTTCACCGGCCTCGAAGACGATGCGTTAGGCCAACCTGCTCACCATCCTTCGAAGTCGAGGGGCTCTGCATCTATGGCGTCGACCTGCCTCCCGTTTGAGCGAACAGCCAGTCACAAACCGTGAAAACGGTGCCCGACGGCCGTGGCTAGCCGCCGCGCATGCTCGCACTCCTGGGCAGGACGATGCGCTTGTGCATCGTACCCACAGCACAAGCGCGGCCTCCGTGGCCGGACAGACTCGCGTGTTTCGTCGGAGAGGCCGGCACCCATCGGCGGCCTGCTCGGGGCACCGCACGCGTTGGAGTGGAGACCGGGGCGAGGCATGGCAATCATGGATGAGAGAGCGTCAGACACTCCTGCTTTTTGGTGAGGAAAGAGAGTGAGCAGAGCATATGAGAGAGAGAGAGAGAGAGCGCGGCTTTGCATCGGTGTGTTGTCGTATTTTTTATGGAGGAAAGCGATGGACGTTTGGATGTAATCACGCAGGCGGCAGCAAGTGGCAATAGGAACGGACGCGTGGCCTTCGCTTCCTGCGGGAGTGCCAGCGACGTGAGGGAAAATAGAAAAGAGAAAGAGAGCGGCTGGGTGGTGGGAAAATACCAGAAGAAAATAGAAGTAGACAGGACTCTCTTCCATGTGAGAGAAGAAGCCAGCTTCAGCTGCCATGTGGGTACATGGCCGTGTGGCCTCAGTCTGGCTCCTGCTCCACTGCCAGCGCAAGAACGCATCCGAATGAATAGGCCAAGGCCTTCCACATGTCATGAGCTATTGCTTGATTTTAGCTCTATTATGACCACAACAATTACATCTACGGATAACTATTTACCGGATGCTATGGTTTGATGGGCGCGGCAGAGCGCGCCTCTTTTTTCTAGTTTACTTATAGGGCAACTGATTATGCAATTTAGGTGTTGTTGCTTTGGTTCGCAGGTAGGTTGAATGATTTTGGACATGTTTATGCAATCAGTCTTTTCGATACATGTGCTACTCACTTTCATTTTGCTAATTACGTCCCACGTGGTTGACATGCTTGCTCACTGATGCTTGCAGATGACTGTTCTGACAGTATACATATTCTTGTATGGAAGGGTCTATCTGGTAAATATTCAATTTGAAATTAGTTATGCTACTGGTTCTTGCAGATTTCTCTTCTGTTTTTTCGTTTTTGTGGAATTTGACTAGGACTTGATATTGTAACTTTCAGGCGCTCTCTGGACTTGACTACTCGATATCTCGCCAAGCTAGGTTTTTAGGGAACACTGCACTTGATGCCGCTTTGAATGCTCAATTTTTGGTCCAGATTGGTGTTTTTACTGCAGTACCTATGATAATGGGTTTCATTTTGGAGCTGGGGCTGATGAAGGTGGGTCTTTTCTTTTGTGGAAACGAAACTTGCTCTATACAATGATATTTATAGTTAATAATTACATCACAAATATCAATCTTGTGCAGGCTGTTTTTAGTTTCATTACAATGCAACTTCAGTTTTGCTCGGTATTTTTCACCTTTTCGCTTGGAACAAGAACTCACTACTTTGGTAGAACAATCCTTCATGGTGGTGCAAAGGTAAAAAAAAAAAATCCTAACAAATGTTACGTAATAGATTGTTTGTTTCTTACAGTTTCCTCTATGCAGTATCGTGCTACTGGAAGAGGGTTTGTTGTTCGCCACATAAAGTTCGCTGAAAATTATAGGCTCTATTCTCGGAGCCACTTTGTCAAAGCGTAAGTTGTTACTTTGAAAGTAGTCCGGACATCTTACTGGAAGTATACCTGTAATATTAATCAGTGCACAAACCCTTGTTTTTGTGGTTAATTGTTTGAAAGTGATAATTGTGTTTGATGCATCCAAAATTAATTCTGAAGTATAATATGTTATTCATATGGTTCATTGTTCCATGTTGAGATCTGAGTAAATGTTTTTCTAGATGTTATAGGGATTCCCCACAGCAAGTGGAATCTTTGGTTCTAGTGTATGCCAGGTTGCTTTATTTGATTATCTCAAAGATATTCTTGTTGCAGGCTTGAGGTTGCTCTGCTCCTCATCATTTACATCGCCTACGGCTACACGAAGGGCGGTTCATCTTCCTTCATTCTGCTAACTATTAGTAGTTGGATCCTTGTTTTCTCCTGGCTTTTTGCCCCATACATTTTCAATCCTTCTGGTTTCGAGTGGCAAAAGTAAGTTTAGATTAATCCGTTTATTAAATGTTTTCCGTTATATTAGTTGCTAACTGAAAATAAAAGGATGAACATTGACTAACTATATGAAAGTTTAGTTAGCCTTTCATTTTGTGGATGCACTGTCATTAAATTTTACTTCAAGAATAAGTTTTTATTTGCATCTATAAGATACATTTATGGTGGAAAAATTTGTTCACAGAATTACTAATGCATTTTGTTAATGCACGTGCGCGTATTTCTGGCATCTCTTTCCCACTTTTATTGACTGCCTTATTGATCAGGACTGTTGAGGACTTTGATGACTGGACAAACTGGTTACTTTACAAAGGTGGGGTCGGTGTAAAGGGTGACAATAGTTGGGAATCATGGTGGGAGGAGGAGCAGGTCAGTAACGATGATTTTGTGTTTGAATTCTATGCTTGAACCCTTTGTAGTTTGTTCCTTCCTCTTGAAAATAAAAATTAATTTTATTCGAATATGTTTATACAGGCTCATATCACGACGTTGAGAGGACGTATCCTAGAGACAATCCTTAGCCTCAGATTCCTAATATTTCAGTATGGCATTGTGTACAAGCTTAAAATTACAGATCATAATACCTCTCTTGCAGTAAGTCAAACTCTCTCAATTAGTAGCTCTGCTCTGTAAAATGTTTACTTTCCCTATGTCTTACTAGTAACTATTCATTATTATTATTATCAGATAGCTGATCAATGGTATGTAGTTCTTCTGTATTTAAGTTGGAATAACGCTTCACCTATCCACTAAAGGATGTCTTTAGCCTCCCCTTTTACATGTCTGATATGTATTCAACCTAGTATGACAGCAGCCTGGACCAGAGCCACTCGTTTGGGCTTTCTTATGATATGCAGAATTGAACGCTTGATTGGTCTCATTTATAAGATTACTAATTCTTGTAAACCTTGTTATGAGTTGCATATCTGGTGAATACTGGACAAAAGTTGGAAACTTGAAAACTCCACTAAAAAAACACAGTTATAGGTTCTCAAAAAATCTGAAAACATTATCCTTCATAGCTGATGCAATATTATGGTTACACTCCAAATTTCAAAGCCAAACCCGAAATCGTTTGCAAGATACAAAAATGAGAAATGTGACATAGGAATGCACTAGAAGACAAAACAGTTTATTTTGTCTTTTAGTGCATCGAAAGACCAATTTTCTCATTTTTGTATATTGCAAGTCTTATGGAGTTTGGTGTTGAAATTTGAGTGCAACCATAATATTGCATCAGCTATGCATGATAATGTTTTCAGAATTTTTAGAACCTATAACTATGATTTTTGACGAAGTTTCCAAGTTTCCAACTTTTGTTCGGTTTTCACCGGATATGCACCCTTTAATGTTGAAAGGGACATTGTTGACATTTAAAACTTACATGTTATATGTAAGCAAAATATATTGTACTCCCACTATTGTTTTGTGTATAACATTAGTTAGTTCAAAATTGAACTAATCAACACCATATGTAGAAACCTGGAGGGATCAGTATGATTGGATCCCTGTCTGTTACTGAAGTTGTTGCCATCAACCAAATTTCTTTCTTGCGAACTCTTTTCTCTCTCTAATGTTTGTCACTGGCTAGGTTTATGGATTCTCATGGATTGTGCTAGTCGTTATGGTCCTCCTATTTAAGGTTTGTCATTATATTGCTTCAAAATTTCATCTATTTAATGTTTCTACATTATAAGGACTAACTTTAATCTAAGCTTTTGCCCTGTTGTATCTCAGCTTTTCACTGCAACTCCAAAGAAGTCAACTGCCCTGCCGACTTTTATTCGGTTTCTACAGGGCCTACTTGCTATTGGGATTATTGCAGGAATTGCCTTACTTATAGTATTCACACGGTTCACGATTGCTGATTTATTTGCAAGCGCGCTTGCTTTTATAGCAACGGGTTGTGTGTTTTATGTGTAAGTACAAAAGTCTTCTTGTTTCACTTTGATTTAACAAGTGTGTTACTTATATCAATCTGCTACTTTGTCAAGCGAATTACAATATTGGAAGCACCTTGACCTCGCTCCGGTTTTTTATATATGACATTAGTTCATTTGTAAGAACCAACATCATATATAAAAGACCGGAGGTAGTGCATTTTTGAGTCAAATTATCACATTATCGTCTGGGGCCAGATGCCTTGATAACTTTTTACTTTTCATTCCACAGCTGGCCATCACATGGAAGAGACTAGTAAAAATTGTTGGGCTATGGGACTCTGTCCGCGAGATTGCTCGGATGTATGATGCAGGAATGGGTGCTGTCATCTTTGTGCCTATCGTGTTCTTCTCGTGGTTCCCCTTTGTATCCACCTTCCAGTCACGCATCCTGTTCAACCAAGCATTTAGCCGTGGTCTGGAGATCTCCCTTATCTTGGCTGGAAACAAGGCTAATCAACAGACATAAATTGTCTTTGTATCGTCCTTTTTGTTTGTACATTTAGGTGAGGGTTCGTCCGAACAGCAAGTTAGCGAGGGTTAGTTTGGACAAAAGCCGATGTACATAATTGCCTATATTATGTAGAGAAAGAAATGGCAGTCTTTGATGTGTCAATATTGTAATCTGAGCGGATTGTATGTTTACCTTTCTAACAAAGTCATTTCAGTTGGTACTTATGGGGGCTGTGCGTGTTCTGTGAGTTGCTTCTGCTCCGTCAGATGCCCTAGTCGGACGTGAGTCCGCACGTCCGGGGCGTACATATTGTGCTTCTCTACTTTTGGTTGATTAACAAATTTTCACTTAGCTGTAACCCTGGTCAATCTACGGGCTGCAAAGAGTTACGCTGACTACATTTAGCCAGATGGATCACAAGAGGAAATATAGGGCCAATTGTTGCAGTGTGCCGTATAAGTTCCGGAAAATTGAATAAACTGATCCATGTCTTGAATCTGGACTTGCCATGCCTGTCTGTCCTGGTGATTCTGCTCTCGTTTCATTTGCATTTCTGGCATCAGCTGTTGTGATGGGAGTGCACCTCAACGAAGGCATGCAAGTCTGATGTCCTTATGCCAATGCCGGAGGAAGGTGCTCTGCTCCCAGGGCTCCCAGTGATCGATTCAAGCCCGCGAACAAGGTTTGTTGTGTCTGCTGGGAGCCAGGCCGTGGTCCAAGCACGCTGGCGCCTGGAGAGTCGGAGTTTGGTGAAGAGGTTCAGGGATCACGTGCCATGAAGGGTAGGTGGATGCGTTGGCCACCATGACCATGTTGAGCCCCTCCCTGCGTACGGTGGTGTAAACCATTGGAGGGCGCACCGGTCAATCACCAGTCACTCGGTGCCGCGGAGCGGAGACGTGATGTTGCTCAGACTCAGAGGAAGTAATCCAAGACGCCATTGACGAGACTGGATCGCAGAATCGGTGTCCCCCTCTCACCATACTCGGCCTGTCCAACAGTCCAAGCCATGCAGTATGGTTTGAGCCTTGATGAGGTCGTCAAAGTGGATAGTCGACTCAGGACAAAACAGAAGAGAGCGTTTGAGCTGGGTGCCAGTTGTTGATGTTTTACACTCCAGGTCCAGTTGTTGGATACACAGATTACACTTTTCATAATCGTCCTTTGTATCGAGTACGAAACTCATAATCTGTTACCACTTGTTCGTGATTCGGAAAGGCATTTCACTTGGTGTATAATCCTTTTGTCTAGGGCGTTCTAATAGTACTTCTATTCCTATCTCATTTGTGTCTCATTGGCATAATTAACGCTTCAATATTCTATAGTGCCAGGATCTTGAAGCACCAACTTGAAGAACAAATGGCGGCAGCAAACCATACCGGTCCGTACAAATGAGACGCCTTCTAATAAGCCAGAGCACATCATGCACGGTAATAAAGTCGGAAAGAGCAATTTTAGAAATACAAGGAGAAAAGGATTGTCGTTAGCAATGCAAAGTCTGCAACCTGGATTCAAATTATACTTGGAAATAAAATCCGGAGGTGTACTACTACATACTGCCTGATGGTTACCCTCTATTTAGATCATATAAGCCAGCGCCATCATCTTCGTAGACAACTGATCACGCAGCACCCTGCACAGCTTTCCGAGACACCTGAGTACACCCTTCAATAATCAAGGACTCCAAGCTCTGCGCACGTGCCAGTGCCAGTGCCACAGTTGGTCACTAATAGGCTACTATTATGGTTCTCACTAAACAAATGTCTTCCAAAACCCCCAAAATCTCACTATTACACATCAAATGGAAGTGAAACAGCAGCAAAAGGATGGGGGCAAGCCAGGTTCAGAATTATGAATAATGTAAATAGAACTGAAAAATCGAGGGGGACTTCATCCTGACTGGCAGTCAGCCATTACGCTCTCCCAAGATTGAACAAGCCTGGATAATCTTTATTGTAGTGAACTGATTTGGCAGCCCCCTCAATGGCTATTCGAGAGACATGAGAACAGCCTTCGACGATCAGGGACTCCAACTTGCGTGCGCGTATCACCTCACCCAATCCAGCATCAGTGAAACCATTACACTGCCGCAGTGTGAGATTAATCAAGCATGGGCAATGAGCAAGCAGGCGCATCCCAGCATCAGTTATCGCGAAACAGTCCATAAGTTCAAGTGACTCCAGGAATTGTGCAGATGAGAGCGCTTTCATGCCCTCGTCGTTGAAGATGTTAGCACCACTTAGCACGAGATTACGAATAGGACACGATTGAATGAACATCACAAGGCCCTGTTGGGTGAAGCCTATTTCTGGCCAGCCGCGATCACATGCACAAAATATAAGCTCGACAGACTGAAGCAGAGAACACCTGAGGGAAAGGGCTTTAAGGCTGTCATCAGTTAACGGCGTCCTGAAAACTCTACCTTCATTGAACACAGGCTCCAGCCTAAGTGAGATGCTTCTAAGGTTGCTGCAGTTATGTGAGAGTGTGACTATATCATTGTCATTTAGGCCAAGAACATAATAGAGGCAAAGATTCTCTAAAGCGTTGCACTTCCTCAGGAGACAACAGAGTCCTATTCTGCTTCTGGCCTTGTTACAATCTTACCCAAAGTCAAATCCTTCAAACCATCACAGAAGAAATCATAGTTATACTTGTAATGCGCCATACAAGAAGGATCACAAGGGTCAAATATGTTGTAGAGTCGATCGAGCTGAAACTCAAACTTCTGGAGCTTCATCCATCCTGGACCGAACTTTAGGAGGTCATACTGGCTTACCTTCTCACAATACCTTACTATAAGTTCCTCCAGTGATCCAAACCTACCGAGGTATTCCGGCCATTCAACACCATCTACATTCTCACAGTTAATCAGGTGGAGGGCAGATAGACTCTTGCAACCAACAGCAACCGAGAGAAGCCCAGTTGAACTTACAGCTGGTACTGTGTTCAACTTGAGGGATATCAGCTTCTTGAAGGATGCCAGAAAACAAAGGCCTGAGTCATCAATGTATGAGCAGAAACTTAGGGTGAGATCACTCAGCAAGAGGCAGCAAGATGAAAACACATGGAGGCCTTGGTTGTCCAACTGCAACCCATTGCCGGGCGTCCAACCAAAGTAATTGAATTCTACTTTGCGCAAATTGGGGAACCGGGAACACAGTGATGTCAAGGCCATTGTCAAAGGGCAAACGCCAAAGCCAACATGGAGAGCATCTCTTAGCAATGAATCAACAGCATAGAGCCGCTTCGACGCAAGGGAAAGAGAATTGAGATCACTTGTGCTGGTAAGCCGCTTGATAATCTCTGCGAGCAGTGCCTCCGGAAGATCCTCCATTGAGCAGTGCGGTTGTGCTAGTTGAGCAATCCAAAGGTTGAAAGGTATTCAAAGGGCTACACTGAAACAGATACCTGAAATTAAGAATCATAGCTGTCAAACAAATCAAGAAGTGGATATTGATAAAGATGGGTCAAAGATGAGCTTTTCCTTTCTATCTGTTGGAAGTTGCTATGCCTATCCTGAACGAAGAAGGTTAATTCTGGCACCACTTACAAAGATGAGATTTTGAGGCACCTTTTCTTTCTATCTGTTGAAAGTTCAATATGCCTATCCTGAGAAAGAAGTTAATCTCCGGCAGCACCCTATATAGCTTGACTCCAAACTGCTAAGTAAACAGCTGAAACAATTAGTCTATGAATTGATAGGGCGCTTACAAATGTGCCAGTTCGTCAGATGACTGTTAGATTTACTGTAAGTGACACTCACGTGTCGAACCATGCCAGCACTCATGCGGTCATGTCTGTCCAATTGTTCTAACAACTAGAAAGGGGCACAAAATTACTACTTTACAGCAAACTAATTAAACTCAAAGTTATCCCCCTGAACTGGTATATTTTGAAAGCGCCATAACCACACGGAAATCTTGCCGCAGAAAAAGCGGGAAAAATCACATGAAAAACAAGCCTATTTATGTGCCGCCATGCGACTCCTAAGCAAGCAGCACGAATGCAATCGCAACCTATTTACGAGCATCCGCCAAAAAGAAATATCTGCTACATTTTTACAATTTGGTGGAAAGATCCTGTTCAGAAAGGAACTAGTTTCTTGTTGGCTGCCACTCAACTCGACAAAGAATGCAAAGGGAAAAGAAAATCCAAAGCCATACCTGGAATCAGAAAGTGCCGAGGCTCTACTGAAATTCCTCGGTACAGAATGAGGGGATTGGAGGCTGCGGCGGCCTTGAGCAAAGCGGCGAGGAACAAGAAGTTGCCACTTGCCAGCGGAGTGGAAACTGGAAACCCTATGTATGCATTGCTAGTTCTCCCCGCATCGCCTCCTCCGTCCTCTCTCTCTCGGTCTTTGCTTTTTATTTGGGCTTGGTGCTACACCGCAGAGCAGAAATGCAGGCAGCTCGGATGGGCTGGGCCGGGCTTGTTATTCACTTTAGAGTTGGGTTGGTTTCTTTCTCTTCATCTTTTGATATTTGATTGAAAGCTGTTGTAACCTAATGTGCTAAAAAAAAAATGCTGTTGTAACCTAATATCAGCTGATCTAAAAAAAAAACTAATATCAGCTGAGGAAAAAAATATATATATAATATTACATGCGCTCTTTTCCCTTTCCTTTTTTTTTTGTCTCTACTATATGGGCTCTGATCATGAATAAGATTACCCGAACAAGTTGGAATGTCGTCTGAACCTGCAGCTAATATGAAGTCAACCTTGTGTTTTTTGGTCCCGCGATTAAACGTTGCCCCGTACTTTCCATTTATGCAAAGGCCAGAGACATGTAGTAGCCTGCACCTTGATCGTTCTCAACTTTGAAGCGTTGGCTTCAGATTGCGCCTGAGATTCTGAATCTCATTCGTCACGGCGGAAGGTGCAGGCTAAAGAGTGACAAGAAGCAAAGACACATCTAGTTTTGTCTTAAGTCAATTTTTTTAACTTTGACTAATAATATATAGAAAATCGTAAAGATTGACAACATGAAAATGCTTTTACTAGATTCATCGTGAAATGAACTTTCATAATATATAATTATCTTACTTTAAAATAATATATATTTTTAGATATTGTTGGTCAAAGTTCAAAAAAATTGACTTAGCACAAAACTAAATGTACTAACAGAGGGAGTATAAATTACATCTTTAAGTCAACTATAAATTCCTTTGCAAAAAAAGTTGGTATAAATTATGATGTACACATAGTTGACTTAATAATCTCATATATCGAGTGGCCTTTGGAATGAACCATATAAAAAACTAGGTTGCATATATGTCATTTGTGTTGATTGATCACTAGAAATGCATCCTATGGAGCAGTTGGGGTGGTTGTTTTTTAAATTAGTTGGCAATATTCAAACCCCGATATATGCATGTCGTTCAATAGACGTGAAAGCTCTTCAATATTCAAACCCAAGGTAGCATCTCACCTGCAATTTTGTGGCACCATCCAAGATCGCAGACACAGATGAGTGAAACGCATGAACATGTCACATAATTGATAGCGCCAAGAATTTGAAATTTCATAAATGTTGAACCATGCAAGTCTCAAATAAATTTGGGCTAAAATGGTCGTGGAAAATATCTTACTACATACATCAAGCACATGACAGTACAAATATATAAAATTAGATCTTTGCTAGATATACCAAGCACATGGAGAAACAAAGATATATCCATAAGACTTTCAGTTGCCATATGGCCTTAGGGATAACCCATATATGGAACTGCAGAATAATCAGAAAATAATTTCTATTCTATACAAAAAAAATATCTCCTGCATTTCTTTTTCTTAAAAAAAGAGAGGTTGTTGCAAATGTTTTTGTTTACAAAAAGAAATGCTCAAAAGAGAGTGCTTGCACACCGAGCCAAGGGTGATCCCACTTCGCATCTTCTATTTCATTGTAAGGATCGTGGGCTTCGAGAGGGGCTGAATCCCGTGGGGAGGATGAACTCTGAGGATACAAACCCTCGCACCGAATGAATTCTATGGAGAACGATCAAAGACGGAATCCTCCCGGTATATATGTCTGCTCGCGTTCTTGGCGTAGGGAGGAAAAAGCACAGCGCGCGGTACTACTGTCAGACAGTCGACCCACCGGAGGCGTGGGCTGCGCGAGACGCCCGAGTGCCATCCATTCCGCGTGATCATGGCGCTGCATACGCGGGTAGAGCAGCAGGCACAGAAGAGCAGAGCAGCTGGTAGGGGGACAGAAGGCCAGGTTCCAGGGCCGAAGTGACGCGTCGGCAGAGGACACGTCCAGTCACCACCGACAATGCGACGCAGCCGTCGATCTGTATCGCGCTCGACTCGTCGTGTAATGTTCTACGGCCATGGCCTCGGCCCGCTGCGACTGAATTGTGAGGAATCATGAGCTCTGTTGACTTCAAAATCACCCGGTTCGGTCATTCATCCAGCGATGCGTCCCTACCTACAGTGTGCTGTTACTCTAAAGTCTGAACCCAACGCATGCACGCAGCAATGGCAAAGCTAGCTGATCGTTTGCCCGGCCCGGCCTCTGTAGTGAGCAAAGTAACAAAAGGAATTTTCTGCACTTATTCGGAAGCAGACATGGCTAAATTTTGGGGTAGCAGAACGATCTCGTCTGGAGCGCCTCTGCCTCTGCGTTCTCTCAAATTTGCCTGTGTGCCTGACAAACCTTGAGGAGCACTACGTAAGCTGATATCACATGGAATCATCATCGGTTCTTTCGCAGTAGTAGATCCGACGTTGATGTTTCATGGTCTCTGAATCTTCAGGCAGCAGAGAGTGTGTGATTGCATAAAAATGTGCTGCTAAGCGCACCAGAAATTTCCAGCTACGGGAGGTAGGCCAATCTGTGATGAGCCTGATACTATGGTCTCAGTACTTTTCACGTTGCAGCGTACGCGTACGGGTACCAGTGCTCGCATGCAGAAAAGAAAAAAGCAGGAGGGGAGGGAACTGCTCGCTCTGATGCATGATCTCTGGCAAAGCCACGGCGGCAGTGCAGTTACGCCCCGTTCTTTTGCATCGATCCGTCAGCAGGCTATCGCGAGATTGCGACATCCTAATTGCAGCTGGGCATCATTGCCCTGCGCTCTGCAACTCTGCTGCCTCCCATGCTTCCCCGCTCTCTCTTTCCCGGCCCATGGCTTCTCGGAGAAGAATTTAGGGCGAGACAAGCTGATATGCAGATGTGAACAAAGCTGTGGCATCTGATCAGTTTCGGCCAGACACTGAAATTCCTATCAACGAATATAATAGTAGTACTCTTTTTCTCTTTGTCCCATAATACTATACTCAATGCATTTTTTAGGAGTACTCCTACTTGATATCCTAGCTTTTTTTAGTTTTTAAACTTTTTTCGCTTCTCAATGCATTTTCTCTTTTTTCAATACAGTTTTATTTCTATCTCTCTTCTTGTTTTATGTGCACACACGTGACATCGGTTAAAAAAAAGTAAATTGATCTTTGAAACCTCCAGTACTTTTGGGTAGCAAATGGTGATGTCTGCCATTGCGAGTGTCTAATGCCAGCTGCGGAGCCAGCAACAAATCATTTGTTTCAAATTGTGGATTCTGATTCATAATTAAGATTGTTTAAGCAGATGGACTAACCAGATTGTGTAAAATCTACAACCCTCCTACTAGTACTCCATCCGTTAATAATGTTTTGACTTTTAGACTTCATGGTTGACAGCTTCTCTTATTCTATTGGTCGTGGGATTCCATGAAAATCTCAACGCAATTACTTCATAATGTAATGCGACGAGCAATGCTACAATCACGTAATGCACTCACCTAATTCTCACGCACATACTAACATGGCAGCACGCTATTGATTCATCAGGTAGCAACCGCTTATACAGTACAATGCAGCTTCCACACAATCCAAGTTATGGATTCGACGCTCCACGACCTGTGGGAACAAACAAGCATGCACGAGCTGTGGGAACAAACAATCATCAGGAGGAGGAAGAGTACGAGCTGTGGGAACAAACAAGCATGCCTACGGTGGCGTTCGGTTCCCCCCTCTAAAAGTGCCCTCTAAACTTTACCCCTCTAAAGTAAAAAGAATCTTACTATTTAGGGGTACTAAATAAAATTTAATTACAAAACCTTTCTGCAGATGGGCGTTATTTTTCGAGACGAATCTAACGAGCCTAATTAATCAATGTTTTGACACAGTGATGCTACAGTAACCATCGTCTAATCGCCGCTTAATTACCCTCATTACGTTCCTCTCGCGAAATAGAGGGGGGGTCCTGGACTTAGTTTTGTATTTTGACTTTGTTTAGTACTCATAAATCGTGCCGGCATTATTGATGTGACAGCTACAGTAACTTTATAGCCCTCTAAAACGGAACCGAACGCCACCTAAGAGAAGAGTTTTTTTTTTTGAGGAGAATCATCCGGTACAAATAACCGGACGCTACTGGCCGTTTCAGAGCACGCACGTACTCACGCCGCGGCGTGCGAGCGCCTGCGGCTGGCGGCCATGGATGGCGATCGACCTGTTTGGCGGGGTGTGATCAAACTGTGATGTGGATGGATGGAGCCCGTCGAGGAAGCGAGCGAGCCCTGTAATCCCCGTCACGCACCCATCGGTTCGCGCAGGAGACGTCGCCGTCATCAGTTCATCGCATACTAGTAAAATACTCGCAACAGTTCGTACTCTTCCTCCTCCTGCAACTCCACGTCCACGTCCAAAGAAAGAGAGAGGAGGCATGGGCTTGGCGACGGCCGAAGTGACGTTTGGATGGACGCATGCATGCAGATGCAGTAAAAAAAAAAAGAGAGAAGGAGGGAATCATGCGTGCCAGGGGAAACTGCCGGGTGGACTTTTAGCCCGTTCCAGTGCCTAGTGCAAGCGCGACCACTGGCAGGCAGGGGGTTTGGATACAGTACAAGTTGATTTGCGCAAGCACGCCCGCAGGGCTTTCTCTGTTGGATGGATCTCTCTTCTCTCAGTGGATGATCAGCAGCTACACAGGTTGTGAGACTGTTACACTTAGGAGTACGTAGTGGTGGCTAATTAAGCTGCCAGGGTGCATTCTTATGTTTATGAGACCATTATTTTATGTGCATGTATATATATTGTGTCTTTCTGATGAGTAAACCATGTTGTATACTGTATCTCGGCCTGGCAACTGGGCGGGCAAGACTGGATGAGGCTAAACGTAAGGTTCATCACCAGTTCTAGTGGAGTAGGAGATTGGGCCTGCTGATTTTCCATGTTAACGAGTGTTAAGAAAATAATAATAATGATTGAAACCAAAAAGAATTCAAAGAGTACTTTTTTTAAGAGTAAAATGAAGCTATGATGCCTTTTTCTTTTGCGGCGAAAAAAAATGAAGCAATATTAGAGTAAAATCCTTGGCAGCAACAGTGGACAAGATAACATTTTTCTCGGAACAACAGAGGACAAGGAACGTGACAAAAATAAAAAGCAGCAGACACAACACACGATCGGTCATGCTTTACCAGATACTCCTAGTACACATCGTGGATTCCACAGGAGGATCACGTCAACTCCGACGCGTCCGCACAGAACCAACATTAACTGGGCCGTTTACACCGGTACATATCAAATCCACGAACAAGTTCAGCTACGACCACGTCATCACTTTCACACTTGCCTACTCTGCCTAGATTCATCGATCTACTACTAGTAGCTCGCGGTGGCCAGTCACATGCCACAGCAGTTGTGACACAGCCATCAGATCGAGCGTCGACACGATTACAACAGAATTAAGCACGACACTTAAACTAAAGCTAGCTAATCTAAAGCAGTAGTGAGTAGTGACACAGAAGAGCTAGCTAATCTAAAGCTTGCTAACATGAACCCAGTTACCCAGCAATCACTAAACCATTATTGGTTACTACTAGTACTCGTAGATTGGATACTTAGCGAGCACACAGGCTTTCCCACAGCGCATCGGGTGTGGCCCCGATGGAGTAGCGTGGCGTGTGCACGCACGCATGCAGCCTAGAAGCCCCAGGCGAAGGCGCCGTCGAGCTGGCTGGGGCCGACGGCCATCTGCGGCGCCGCGCAGCCCTCGACCTTCACCTCCATGCCGCCGCCGGCGGTAGAGCCCCAGTGATGGGCTCCTCCGCCACCCAGCGCCGGCGCGCCGGCGAGGAAAAGCGGCAGCTGCACGGTGTCCTGCAGCGAGCGGAGGTTGGTGAAGAAGGCCGGCGCCGGCGGCGGCTCGACGAAGGCGAGCGGGGCCGGCGGGTTGTACTGCCCGATGCCGAGGGCGGCATCCATGGCACTGGTGGAGAAGCAGGGCACGAGCTCACGCCCGGTGACCAGGTTGTTGTTGCTGCCGTTGGCGTTGGCGTAGCCGCCGTAGTTGTTGCTCTCGCCGTCGGCCGAGGCGAACAGCGAGGCGTCCGTCAGCAGCGGGCGCGGAGCGGACGAGGCGGACGCGCCGCCGCCGCCGCCGCCGACGGAGGCGGAGGTGGAGTCGGAGAAGCAGGACGCATCCGCGCTGGCGAGGCCGCCGCCGTGGCGGGTCGTCTTGCGGGCCGGCGGCACCTCGCCGGGCTTCTGGAACACCCGGGCGATCACCCACTCATCCTGTCATTGACAAAGTATATATACACACACGTGCGTGAGATAAAACAGCGAACAGTAGTATAAGCAAAAGCAAACTGATCATGATGAAGAACAATGCTTGTCGTACTTTCAGGTGCCATTCTTTTATGTGAAACAGAAATTAATGACTAGCAACTCCACATCAACATCGTCATCTGAGAACGTTGTTAAAAAAAGTATCTTTTTTCTCAAAAAAAATTCATATAAAGAACTTCTATCACTGTCTTTCTTGGCACGTAGTGCTTGATAACATGCTCCTATCCAAGACAACTAGACGACGTACGTGAATGCTCAATGCATCTAAAGCTCTGTCGTTTCACTGTAGTAGTACTCGAATTGAAAAGGAAGCATAGGCTTTCTCGAAATGACAAGGGAGAGCACGAGTTGCTGACCCAAACATGGCAAACATGCATGAATGCGCGAAGATTTCATCCACGAGTCGTGAGATCATCAAACTCAGGAGGAGCAGCGCAGCAGTAAATTTAAGCTCAACAAGTCGTGCATTTACCCTTTATTTACCCCGTGCATGCATGCACACACCCACTGCTACGCTCGCTCGAATCGCCGGCACTGGCCGAGAAAAGATTCGTATCCTACGGCGCCCTATCGCGCTCTCCCTTGCCATATCCACGCCCGCATCGCATGGAGCAGGAGCAGTACAGCTCTGACGCACCTGAGCACTGTGCTACTCCTACCCGCTCGAAGCAAGCCATGCCATGCCATGCTGCGATGGATGACTTCACCACAGCTCACGCTAAGAAAAAGTAAGCCTACTCTGAAGTGAAACTTGTGACGCCCTCTAGTCATCATTACACCGTGTCTTTACTCTCCAGTGCTGCTATTCGCTTTGTTTTGCAGGTGCAGAAGCTTTTTTTGAGATTTGTAAACCCAGTCCGGCATTTCAAAGAGCAAGAAAAAGAAAATGGGCAATGGCAGAAAAATAGTGACAAGAAAGAATGAGCAACGGCAGAAGAAAAGAAAGAAGAAGAAACGAAGCACTGACCCTTGTTGATCCCGGGAGGTAGTGGTAGGCGTAGGTTCCGTCGAGGCGGTACTCGTGCATGACCCAGCTGGTCTTGTGCCCCTTGGGCGCGCGTCCGCGGTAGAAGACGAGCGTCTTCTTCATGCCGACGAGCGCGCCGGTGCGGGCGCTGCGGATCTCGCGGTCCTTGCCCGTGGCCTTCCAGTAGCCGGCCACGGTGGCGCGGTTGGTGCGCAGGCCCGTGGGGTACTTGCGGTCGCGGAGGCTGAAGAAGTACCACTCCTTCTCCCCCATCTTGGCCTTGTCCGGCAGCTCCCACGGCTCGCACTTGTTGAGGTCGATCTCGGCGATGGCGCGGCCGCCGCAGAAGGCGCCGTCGACGGCCTTGCGGAACAGGTAGTAGCTCACCAGCTCCTCGTCCGTCGGGTGGAACCGGAACCCCGGCGGCAGGTCCACGTCCAGGCCCAGCGCGCCGCCCAGGCCGAACCGCTCCATCGATCACTCTTGCTCTTGCCTAGAAGAAGAAGAAGAAGAAGAAGAAGCAAAAGGAATGGAACGGAAGAGGCATTAATGGCGGCCGGAGCCAAAAAGGAAGAAGAGGAATGGAAGGATCAGCATCAGGATCAGTACCTCCTCTCCTCCTCCTACTGGTGAGAAAGCTTGGGGGAAGCGTGGTGTGCCGGCCTCCTGGGCCTGGCTTTATACAGGGTGGGAGGCAGAGGCAGGCGAGGGTGGGTGAGCTGGAGTAAATGCCGGATTCGACGAATCGGGGGAGGCTGTCAGTCGACACGGCGAGGCAAGGCGAGGCGTGGGGCCGGCCTCGGCTCGGCACGTCGTGGAATTTGCTTGCTTGTGTCTGGGGTTTCCGGCACGGGCCAGATGAGACGAGATAGGTGATGGGCGTGCACTGCAGCTGCGCCTCCTCTCCATCGATTGCTTCCCGCAACCCCATTCATCATGCAGCGCCAGGCCGGCCGCCTGCCTGCCTCCTCTACTGCTCCGGTGTCTTTTTTTTTTTTCTTTTTTGAAGCTTGATCCACCACTCACTTCACGACTCACACCTACAACTACATGTATAGCTCAAAGATCGAGTCTCTGAAGAGATCATCGGTGACCATCCCCGATCCATTCGATGCGCGACCACCTTGGCTCCTTGATCGGCCCTCTTGTGCTTGCAAAGGGGCCACCGGCCGCCGCCCAGCTCCACGTACGGTCGGGACAAGTGGGCAGTGGATGAGCAATAAACGAGGAGCAACATGTGTGTTGTTTGTCTGACTCGTCACTATATATCCACGAGTGGTAATATATCTAGACAAACTACATAGTACCCGAAATGCTTACATAACCCGGATGGAGAGAGTACAAATACATGCGTATTTGTAACAAAGTTTACTACTATGACAAGTTTTGTTTTAAAAAAAACATCGTAGTACTCTACAAGTACTTCTCAATACTCCGGCCCTGCCAGACCAAATTTGTCCCGATTCATCAAGCATGCCTGTGAGGTGGGGAGATCGAGCGAGGAGTTGCCGGTGCGGTGGGGAGCCTTGTAAGCTTGTGTGTGACATGGCCGAGCAGAGGATGCCAGGCGGACGCTGAGGAGGGCAAGAGAGCGTGCGGGAGACGGCGTGCAGGTCACTCTTGTCTTCGCCTCTGCCTCTCTCCATCTCCGTCCAGTTGAGAGAGGGAGAAAGGGAAGAAGAACTGAAAAAAGCACCGGACAGTGAGAGACAGGGAACAGATGGGAGTGGTTTGCAAGAAAGGAGAAACCATGCAGCAGAGAGACGCGCTCCACAGCACACGTCCCGGCCCCCCAACTGGTGAGAGAGGAGAGGTGATCTGCCGCCCAAAGCTGGAGTATACTCTGCCTGATATATCCACTCCTCATCATTAATTTTAAAACATGCTCTAGATTTCCATCGCATCCTACACTTGTCTCTTGTGTTCTTGACATCTGCTTGTTTTTCTCCCTGGGCTTTCAGCCCTGTTGCTCTTGGCGTTTAGCCGGACTGCTGCGTCGCAAGGCAGCAGGAGAGAGAGAAGAAGGCGGAGAGAGATGGACGCGCAGCCACCACCAGCAGGCGCATGGGGATGGGTCACTGGCAGCTCTCTGCCTGGCCGGCCGGCACGGCAGGTTCAGAAACACTGGCGTGGTACTGCTGCAGCTGCTCTTCAGATGCATGCGTGCGTGCATGGCGTTTTAATTTGTTCTGGGTTCCTCTTTCCAGAATCCGAGCATTTGCCGCAATGCAAAAATTTGCACTCGTTCATTGCACGGACAGTTCAATGGAAGCAGCAAGGTTTTTGCTGATGTGTTTTTGGGCCATCGTTGATGAAATTAGGAAAAAGAAGCACTGATGATGAACACCCGTCGCAGCGGCAGGGGACCCCAAGCGGCCACACCATGCTCGCCGTCGCTGTTGCGGGCTCAGGTGCCGCGGCAGCGACCGTAGCCGTTTTCTGATTCTGAACTTGCCGCGAACCGGGAAGAGACGACGACGACGGCGAGGTACGGATCAGGCCACCATGGCCACACACCGGCCAGTACGAGCTCCGTGGCGGGGATCCAGCCGTGGCTGCGGCTACAGATGACCGGGGGGCTGTCGGTGCTCGTTCTAGAGCAGGGGATTGGTCGCCGGAACGGGATTTGTGCTTCCAACAGGCGGAGGGAGGAGACGTCGCCGGCGGCGGGCGATGGGATGCCGGCGACTGACGGCCGATGGAGCGAGCCGATCCGGATCAGGGGCCAGGGACCGATTTTAAAATATTTGTACACAATACAGAGGGTTATGTGTAAATATATGGATCGCGATTATTAATCGCTAGGGGGTTACATGTAAATATTTGGATCGCGAGTATTAATCGCGATCCAAACTAGGAGTCGATATGTAAATATTTGGATCGTTATTAATAAACGCGATCCAAACAAGGGGGCGATTTATAAAACCACGGACCGCGGGATAGGGGGGCTTCTGCAAATGCTCCTGGCCACCGGTCACCGCCCTCGGCCGGCCGCCGCCGGTGACCTCCGCTCTCGCCTCCGTCCGCTCCCACTCCCAACCCTGTCGTCGCTTTCCCGCGTGTCCCACGATCCGCACCAAGAGCTCCTGCGTCCGCGCGTGGCGTGACCACAAATCCACGAGCGCGACTCCACGCGCAGTCGGCTCCGCTCGCCGCCGGCCCGCAAGGAGCAGCCGCGTATTCCGCCTCCAGGTAGTTCGTTCATACGCGAATTCTCTAGCATTCATTAGGTGATCTCGGCTGGTCTCCCCTCGTCTCTCGTTTGTTCCTGTCTCGCCTTTCTTCCTGTGCTGGGTCGTCGTCGCCGGCCGGTGGCGCCGTGCCTGCCGCCCGCAGCTGCGCACCAGGCGCCGGGTGGGGTGAAGATGAAGATGGCTTCCTTAATCATGTGCATTTGACTCCTGCCATGTTCGTGGCATCTGAATTCATATTACAGCTCTGGTTTTAGTTCACTTTCAGAAGGGTGGATAAATCACACAAGCTCATTTTTTAATCGTCCATCACGTTTGGATCTAATAATATTTTAATCGTCCATCAAACGGGACCTTAATTTGTTACTTCCTCATTTTTTTTTTCCAAACGCGAATACAGCCAACTGCATTATTATGTGGGGGCGCCGAAAGATTCCCAATGGAGCACTAATCAAGCCAAACTCGTAGCACATCACTCCACGGAGCAAGTCGAGCTCGTTCTCTATGCACTAAGTGGCAGTGAGCAAAACGAAATCTTGCAGAACTCGCAAGACTCCGCTGAGGTGATGGACGGCGGCGGCAGCAAGAGATGGCGCTTCGCGTCGCCGAACCCGGCAGTGGCGGCCGCCAGCGAGAAGAGCGTTCAGCGTTACGTGCTCGACCTGCACGGCTGCCTGGACGCGCTCGGCCCGCAGCCGGTGATTTCGCTTAGCTACGGGGACCCCTCCTCGGCGCCCTCCTTCCGCGTCGCTCCCGAGGTGGTGGAGGCCGTCGCCTCCGCGCTCCGCTCCGGCGAGTTCAACGGATACCCGTCCCGCGCCACCAACCTCTCGGCTCGCCGGTCAGTGCCTACCCATCCTCGTCTCTTTACTTCTGCTTCATGGATCTCGAATTTCCAAAAGATGATTCGTGAGACCGTGAGGGACAGTCTTATCTCAAATTACGTTGACTTAATTAGGAGTAAGAAATTGCGGTGGATGGTTCCAAAATTGCAACCTCAACCACTTATTTCTACTGCAATATAGTTATTACAAAACTACAACGATTATATAGTGCAAATGTACTCTCTGAGCCCAATCTTATGTACGTCTAAATTTAATTTGGCTTTTTAATTGAAAAACTGCTGTGGAGTTCCCCACAGTGGAAGCCAGTTTTAAAAATTGCTGTCTTTCTCTCTACGTGCACCATGCCCTTCAAGTACTTACTGTCTTGCCTCTTTCTATATATGGTTTTTATAACTATATAAACTTGTTTCCTCATGCGACATACATGACACAACAATTACAAGATTTTTCATCCACTGTTAAATTTATATTTTCCTTATAAAATATTTATCATATAATGACTATGGACTATTCTGCTTTCCTTAAACTCTTAATACTTTCTCTTGAAATCCAGAGCTATTGCAGAGTACCTATCCCTTGACCTCCCTTACAAGCTTTCCCCTGATGATATTCTCCTCACTTCTGGAGGTACCCAAGCAATCGAGATTGTGATGTCGGTTCTTGGCCAATCAGGTCTCAATATATTGCTCCCAAAGCCTGGTTACCCAAAACATGAAGCACATGCGATTTTTCATAAGATGGAAATACGACATTATGACCTTGTACCCGAGAGGGGTTGGGAGGTCGATTTGGAAGCTGTTGAAGCTCTTGCAGATGAGAATACTGTTGCAATAGTGATTACTAACCCCAACAACCCATGTGGTAGTGTGTATACTTACGAGCATTTAGCCAAGGTAGGTTATCTGTCTGTACAATTCTGCGGTGCTGAGTAAACTTTCTTTTCCTTTTTGGCGCAAGATCTTATTATGTGCTTATATCAGAAACATAGATTGCAGATACAGCAAACAAGCTTGGCATATTAGTCATTTCTGATGAAGTATATGGTCACCTTGTCTATGGTAGCACTCCCTTTGTGCCAATGGGTGTCTTTGGAGAGATTGTTCCAGTACTCACTCTTGGAGCTATCTCAAAGAGATGGGCTGTCCCTGGCTGGAGACTTGGTTGGATTGCAACCTGTGACCCTAAAGGCATTCTGAAAGAAACCAAGGTGATTCTTAGTAATACTTTTGCATAGTTTTTTGTTCTTTTCACGCCGCTAGCCTTTGAACAAGCTTGTAGCGAAGTGTAAAGCTTTCGATTGACGAGTGGCTGACCTGAGACCCAGCTTTCGCATTAAGAAAAAAAAAAAAATCCCCTCGCAGGCACTGGGAGAAGCGTGCTCCCAACATGAGTTTGAGTGCACTGTTTAGTGGGGTGGGGGGATTTTCTCAACTTAATCAAAGCGTGGGCCGTCTTAACCGCTCGTCCTTTTTTTTCCTTTTCCCTTTTTGATGCTGCTGGCCTGAGGTGGTACAATAGCCTTTTGTCAGGTCAGGTTGTTTGTACTTTAGTTAAATCATACTTTTTATTCCAGAATATGGGGTTTTACTTGTGAATGATTTCCTAGTCTGTTTGGCTAGCTTTTCGATCGAGAAGTTCCTCTTGGAATCAGTTGTCTCCGAGAATAGGATCTTTAATTAGTAAGATATTTTCAATGCTTTTATGGGCAAGGATTGCAGATATAGCTATCTGATTCCATGAATATTATGGCAAACTGTTCTGTCCAGATAATTTCACATGATGAGGTAACAAAACAACTCAAAGAAAAATAAAAGTTAAGGAATGAAAGTGCAACAAGTCAGTTAGAAGAAGCTGTATTGAAAATGGTACTGGTTGGTAAATGTAACTGTTTGGCATTTGTATGGCTTTAATTTTTGGTGGTGGATAATAATTGTACGCTGATTGCTAACAGAATAATTGTTATTTCAGGAGGAAAAGCTGTTTTGGAGTATAGTTCACTCGTATTTGTACACGACATTTTTGTGTTGCTTGTTGAATTAGCTCTTTATGCGATATTGTTGAATTTATATGGTTCCAGTAATTCATTGTTACATCTGTGTACTTAACTAAACTGCAATGCTAGGTTTCTTTTTTTTTTGACGTAATTACAGTAGGAGAGGCTCCCACTGTTTTTATTGCATAAAAACCATAAAGCTGTACAGGCAAGAAAGGAACTGAAAACAGGAAAAACAGAAAGGAAGAGGAAAACCAGCCACTGAGAACTATACAGGAAGTGGCGCTCGGTCTTTGAAGGACCAATTAAAAAGCAGAAGTATTAACAGAATCTATCCACTGTGAGAGGGTAAGGTGTAGGTTCCCCTTCATTCTATGCAACTGAAGGTTGACCTCGTCTTTGAATACTTTTTTCCAGTTCGCCAGAGATGGCTGAATTCCTTCAAAAATCAATCTGTTCCTCTGTTTCCAGATGTGCCAAGAAGCCATGATGAATACCTCCATGAAGAAAGGCCGATGAAAATTCTGCTTCGCATCTGCAATCATCTGGAAGAACCCCAAATTCAGGTTCCAGTCGATCCCAATGTCATTCCAGCAGGTCACACTGAAAGGACAAACAAAGAAGAGGTGGAATGTGGTCTCTTCTTGATTGGCATTACACATAGGGCAGGTGTAGTCGTTTCCATCAACTGGGCAGTTTTTCCTTCGTAGAATGTTTCTCGAGTTCAGCCTGTCCATGAACATTAGCCAAGTGAAGACTTTGACCTTCTTTGTACACTTGGACTTCCAGAGCCAAGCAAATTGTATTGGTGGTTTGAGGTTTTCATATGGAATGGAATAAAACTTTGTTGATGAGTATTGGTTTCCCCATATGTATACCCATTCATCAGCAAGTTCTGAGTTGCTTTGATCAATGTTACTGATGATTGCATTCAGTTGCTGTAGTTCCTGAAAAGCTTGCTGTGTGAGGGGTATATGGTAGTTGTTGATTACTGAACTGTCTTGCAGATATTGTGCCACTGAGATTTTTGTGTTCTTGGCAAAGGAGTACAGCCTGGGAAATTGCTCTCTTAAATACCTTCCATTCCATACATCATTCCATAGCATAGCTGTCGAACCGTTGCCCACTTTGCAGTTAGTGATACCTCTGAAATGATCACTGAAGCTTAGAATATCCTTCCACCAGAAGGATCCTCTATTTACTGTCTCATGTGGAATTTGTCCATTTGGGTAATACATATGCCAAATTAAATTTACCCAAGGGATGTCCTTCTTGTTATAGAACTTATCTAATTGTTTGACCAGTAAAGCTTCATTTTGTATCCTGAGATTTGCCACTCCTAGGCCGCCCTTTTTCTTTGGTATTTGCACTTTTTCCCATGCCACCAGTGACTTACCTTTTGCATTTTCCTCGCTGTTTCTCCAGAGTAACCTCTTCCTTAATATGTCGATATGTTTGATCAGTGTTATTGGCATCTTCAGTGTTAGCATTGCATATGTTAACATTGCCGTGATCACTGCATTCACAAGCTGCAGCCTTCCTGAGTGTGCCAGCAGAGAGCTCACTGCTGACATCTTTCTTTCTATTTTGCTGATGATTGGTGCATGATCTTCCACCGTTGGCTTTGTTGTCCCCATTGGGAGTCCCAGATAGGTGAATGGCATAGACCCAATCTGACAACCAAAGGTTCCTGCCAAGATTTCAGCTTGTTCTCGTGATAAGTTGATTGGCACCAGGCAGGACTTTGTGTAATTCACTTTCAACCCTGTTGATTGGGAGAAAGCCTGTAGGATTCCTTTTAGGCAGAATAGTTCTCTTTGGGAGGCTTTCATGAGGAGTATGGTATCATCTGCATACTGAACAATAGGAAAGTCTGCCTCATTTGTGTTATGTACTGGCTTGGACAAGAGGCCATTGTCGTGTGCTTTGTTGATGATGGCTTGCAGGAGGTCGGCTGCCAGTACAAACAGCAAAGGAGAGAGCGGATCCCCTTGCCTAACTCCACTCTTGCAGTGCATCGTATTCCCTGGTACTCCATTCAGGAGTATTGAGGTGGTTGCCGTACTTAGGATAGATTTTACCCAGGTTATCCATCTGTCATCGAATCCCATCTGAGTCAATACTTGAATGATGGTGTCATGTTCCACAGTGTCAAACGCTTTTTCGAAGTCAAGTTTCAGGATGATCACTGGTTCTTTTGACTGATGGCAAATATGTAGATACTCATATGCCCAACCCAGACAATCCTGAATTGTCCTGGTCTTAATGAAACCATACTGGTTTCTATGGATTAGTGGAATGATTACCCTTTGCAGCCTATTTGCCATTAGTTTAGTGACCAATTTCAGAACCACATTTAGCAGCGAGATAGGTCTGTAGTCATTGACAGTCACTGGGCTGGCAATCTTTGGTATCAAAGTGATGAAAGAGCTATTAATGGAAGCCAGGTCCAATGTTCCGTTGCAGAATTCTTGGCAAAGCTCATAGAAGTCTTCCTTGATGATGTGCCAACATTTCTTCATAAACATGCCATTAAAACCATCAGGTCCTGGTGATTTGTCAGTTGGCATTTTTCTGATGATATCATCAATCTCTTCTCTTGTGAAATTGTTGCTCAGTTCTGCCAGGTCATCATGCCTCTGGATCAGATCCTGCAAGTTAAAAAAATGCTAGGTTTCTCATTCACTCAGAAGCTACGGAATATTAACAGCAGATCCTGCAACATTTGTTGAGGTTAGTATATATATGGATTCTGATTTATATAAAATTCGACCTATTGCTCCGTTGATGTTGACCATCTCTATACAATATTTAGCGAGATAATTAGTTGATCTTTGGCTGGGCATAGTGTTGTTGACTTTCCTGTTACTTAGGCACATCAAAGGTATTATTTGGAAATGCAAGGTGGTACATCAGCAATATTTTTATTTTGAGACAATGGTAACATACTGAGGCTTTGTCACACTTTTACACACTTGAAATGAAGCATATTCGACTGGTAGGCTGTATTTTGGTTCATGAATGTCTTATACCTACCCTAAAGGGGTATACCAAATTACCAATATATGTCCTAAATGGTTAACACCTGCAAGAAATGTCCCTACAAGAACATGAAAAAGACTCTCAAGTGCCAAACAGTTCCGAATCGAGTGCGGATCTCTTAAACCAACTTGGAAGACTAAAAACTCGACTCCTACTTTGGACAGGGTATATAGACCCGATGAGGGGCCAAAAAAAAAAGAGAGAAAAGAGGAGAGGAGAGACGGTAAGTCAGACTGCATGCACTTGCAATCTGTGCATTCACCTAACCGAGCCCTAGTCGATGAGTTCACAGCATCATAGTCTTGTTGGATCCTCTCTACTAGGGCTAGATCTACTCGATATGCAAGCAATTCAACCAACATAGGGCATAGTCTACTCGAGGAGCCTGAACCTTGTATCTTTCTTGAGTTGCTCACCTTGGGACAAATCGAGACTTCCCAACGCCGAACACTTAGTACCCCTATTGCTAAGCCGATCTTTGATCACCTACAATGAATACTGTTGTAGCTTTTGACAAGTGGATAGTGAGTGGCTTGTCACACTTTGGCCCCAAATGGGAAAAAAAAACGAGAAACACAATTACATACATCTCTATCAATGTGTCGTAATCAAGTAAACTTTGTCTTAGTTACTGAGGTAGCATTGTTCAAGGATGGTGTTAGTATGCATCTGAATCCACTAGTTGTCTTAGTTCTAATTTTGGTGATTTTATTCAATGAAAAGAATATCAGATTCATGCGAGGCCTAAGAAAAAAGGAAATTGGATCAATGCAAAGATATTTGACATATTTTCTATAATTTTCTCTCGCTGCTATTAGAGTATCAGCGTTCTATATGGATATATCATGTTTGGCACCATGCACATGTCATAAATAAATAATACTACAACACTTTCCACATTCTTAGACATTTTTTAAGCTAGTGGTACTCAATGTTTGGTAGTGATGTAAAAGATTAGAATGATACCCATGTGAAGTACAATGAACAGTTCATCAATACATTGTGTGGAAATAATCTGTACACAAAAACTAACTAGGATCCACAGACACACAATGTTCGAAATAATCTCTTTCGACATTATCTACCACAGTAGGGGCTTCCCCTACTGTATTTCCCTCAAAAAAAAATCTATTTCGACATTGTTCGTTATAGTTTATTGTCTTTTCTCTACTCTTTTACATCTTCCATCAACTTGTTTTGGAATTTCGTGAGTAATCAAAGTTTTGGGCATACATACATAATGTATGCGGAGTAAGGTATCAGCCTCAATATTCTTCATTTTCTTTCTGTGAAACATCTAACATTTAATGTGAACCATTAGGTCGAAAACATGCTCATCTGCAGTTTTATGTTCTTAATAATCTTTTTTAATAACGAAACCTTCTTCTTTTTTAAGTTTTCAGTAGTCATTATGGTGTGGGGCGTGTGTTGTACTTTACGACTTCTCTTCTTAATGAAATGATGCGCAGCTCTCCTGCGTATTCTTGAAAAAAAAAGTAGTCATTATGGTAAAGAATGTTCTCATCATTTGTATTGAATATGCTCCATCCTCTAAGTTGTCTGGTCCATTAATCAGGGAGCTATTCCTCAAATTATGAAGAACACAAATGATGAATTCTTTAGCAAGACTCTGAATTTGTTAAAGGAGACTGCAGAAATATGTTATGATGAAATGAAAGAAATGAAATGTATTATATGTCCCAACAAACCAGAGGGGTCATTTTTTCTAATGGTAAGACCACTACAAAGCCTATTTTACTTTGTTTTATTCAAAGCAGCTAGGCTGATACATAATATCTTCAGGTGAAACTTGACTTGTCACAATTGACAGACATTAGTGATGACGTAGATTTCTGCAGAAAGTTGGCAAAGGAGGAATCAGTCTTGCTATTGCCTGGTATGTATGGTAGCAGAACGACATAATAGTTTTTTTTTTTCACCAAGCACCAAATACATGCATATACATTCAACTGCTTATAGACAACCAGGCACTTGATTGCTCCAGCACGTTTGATTTGTAGTTGTCATTTGTCCTAACCAGTGTATTCTATAGCACTGCGGATAGTGTCAGCCTGATGGTTCTGTGTCTTGATTTATTTGAGGTGTTCTGAAAGGATGTACCTTTCATTTGGCCTTTATTACTTTTCCGTCACATTATAATTTTTTTTGAGGGAAGTCACATTATAATGTTGCTACCAAATATGATATTTATTACAGCTAACCTAGTTCAAAACGTCAATATTTAATTTTGGAGGTAGTAGTTTTTAATTGCAAGAAAGCAATTTAACCATTCTTTACCATATATGTGCGCCACACATAATTAAATTTGCTTGCCGCCTTTTCAGGGACAGCTTTAGGTATGGAGAACTGGTTACGCATCACCTTTGCCACAGAACCTGCGGAACTGAAGCAGGGACTCGAAAGATTGAAGTACTTTTGCCAGCGGCATCAGTCACAGAACAACTGATCTTTAGAAGTCTCTCTTCATGAATGCAGTAGAGTTCTCACTGGGCTTTCACGTTTAGCAGGTACTACAATAAGTTCCATTTATCACGTATATGGAATGATGAACAATAAACGCCACTCCATTCTTCACTCCTGCTGCCCTGTCACTTGTTTCAGGAGGGATCTTATAATTTATAATAAACTTGTTTCTTGCAATATGAGTCATTCTCTATCAGTTATCGCATCGGAAATTACCCCACGTCGTAATGCTTTCTTCTGAACGAAAATATGCTATGAAAAATTCTTGCTGAACATGTTGTGCAACCTGAATATTTGTGTCGGCACAAACATATGTTTAAGATATCAACACTAAAATCTTGTTGCCACGTGTTGTGTAACTTGTGTTGCACCATGATAAATTTTAAGCGCTTTTTACCTGACCGTATGGCTAGGCCAAATTAGAATGATCTCATTCTTGACAAGGCATGAGTTCACTCTCTGATGCATGTACTGGACATACTCGATTCTCTTCTGGATTTTGCTTCAAAAGCAAGATAACTCCATCTAGAAGAATGGAATGCTTGAGGGTACCGTGATTAATTTTTCGCAATTTCGCCATGCTTGTGTGATGATTTGTACTATTAGAGCTTGATAATGTTATTCATGTTGTGATCGTTGAAAGAATGTATTGTTATCAGCTAATTGTACAGTTTAGCACCCAGATTAATCTTTCTTTTTGCAGCCGAATCACTAATCCAGTCAACAAGGAACTAATGTTCGTCAGCTAGTTGTTCAATTAGCCGCTGGATAAACTATAGTACAAACTAATCTTGACACTCATAAATATATCTAGGCCCATACCATTTCTTGCGATCAACACTTCGATAAATATAAAATTATGGGATCAATCTTGCCACATGCCCTTGTGCCTATTGCGTGTGCAATTCAGTCATGTCAACGTTTGATATGCTTAAGCGGTGGCTAGGAATACACACAAGACTGACTTGCTACGACAAGCATGCATCAATCAATGGCGTCAAGCTCTGATTTCCTAGGTACTGAACACCCACTAAGTATATTCCGTCCTGAAATCCCGTCTCTGTGGACAGTTTTTCAAAAGTCAGCGCCGCTGCACCAGTCTCTACGTATGCACTGGTCAAAACTAAGCCTGAAAACAACAGACACTCTTGACAAATTCCACGCGTTGCGGCCTGAATTACTCAAAATTCTCAATGATTACAATATATTTAAATTGTCTGACTAAATCAAAGGAGTACCTATACAAAAAAATAATTCAAGTTCCACTTTCACAGAGGTTTAATATATAAGCCACGGGCGGGGCGAAGCTACGTACTCGGTGCCAAGTGCCAAAGCACCAAGGTGAATCGGAAAAGTTAGTGATTAGCGCCCAGTCCAAACACCCAAAGTCAGACCTGTGCATCACCCAGGCCCAGTCCAACAAAGCAAGCTTGCCAAGTTGAGTTTTTATTTTCATGTCATCATGTGCAATTGTGCACGCATGTTTGAACGGCACTCGGGTCGTTGTGCCGCTAGAGCTTCGCCACTGCATTTCTCCAAAGTATATATGTACTCATCACTTGACAGGTTAATTAGCGCTACCAGCCTCCATTGGTGTCTGCATCCTTTGTTGCATGCTCTCATCTCTTCGAATTCACGTCGCTACTCTCTTCTTCGGCGAGTCCTCCACTGAGAATCGCAAATCCAGGTGAGATGAAATCTCTGTCTCTCTGATAAAAAGAAAACATGCATACAATCTTGTACGTCAGGTACGTGTGTCGTGCATACCCTATGTCCCTAGTTAGCTCGTTCCTGTACATGCCTAGCGATTGCATCATTGTGACTTTCTTCTATCAATTTTCACTGCTCGATCTTGCCAACAATAAAAAATGTGATTTTCAGGAGATTGTGTCAAGGACACTATGAAGCCTTCAGATAACAGGCCGTCGGCATCGGACATACCCATCACTTCCCTTGGACTAACACCGGCAGCATCAGCCTTTCCACCAGCAGGTACGTCAATTTTACATGCCCAAGCTAGTCAGAATTTGTAAAATATCTCTTATTAGTCGGGGCAGATACATGCATCATCAAGGCCATCGTGCTGGTAAATGACAAGTAACTAAATGTTGGGTTCATCCCAAAAGAGACGATATATACTGTCTCATGCCCACCATGCATAATTTGGTTACATCACTAATTCTTTGGCCCATCTTGATTCAGACCGCTCACATCATGATTATATTCTCATGTTCTATTTGTGTTCATGCAATCGATAGCTGATCAACAACATAATACTCACCATAATCTGTTTGTCTGTTTTCTAGTGTCGGATTACTATCAACTTGATGAACTGCTAACGACAAAAGAGAAGAATTTACAGATTATGGTGCGACAGTTTATGGAGAATGAAGTTGCTCCGATAATACCCACGGTCTGCTTGCACATAGTTCACATGTTTATATTCTATTATTCCCTTTTGTTGATATGTTATATTGGCGCATGCTGATGCTTAATTTATTCCGTACTAATGCTTGATGATTTCCTTGATAGTATTGGGAGACAGCAGAATTTCCATTTCACCTTATTCCAAAGATGGGATCTCTTGGGTTCCTTGGAGGCATCATCCAGGTATGTATATATTCTTATCTATCTACATTCCATATCTGAAATAATGAATTCTAGACACGGGAAAAATGGCAGCAGGGCACTTAAAATCCCTTTTCTGAAAATTAACACAATAAATTCTATTAGATCACTTAAATGCATAAAAAGGAATAGAGTGTGTCCCCTATCCACATAAGCATCTTGAACCTTACTGCCGATTAATTTGTAGCGGAGAACGACGTTTATACTGCAGGAATGCTAAACTAATTTTAGAATAGACATGAATACTGTATATGAATACTGTATATGTCTAGTCTAATTTTAGAATAGACATGAATACTGTACAAGGTCAGAAAACGTATTTAAGCCTCAGTTTTCATTCCCTTTTTGTTTTCAGGGTCATGAATGTCCTGGGCTATCTGCTATCGCTTACGCTATGTGCATATCGGAGGTTGCTCGTGTGGATGCAAGCATGGCCTCATTCTGCCTGGTTCAGTCATGTCTCGCCTTGCTTACTATCGGTATGTATTGTTTATACTGGCTTGTTTGATTAGCTATAACTGCATGGTATGAGCTAGCAAGAGTTTATGGCTGAGGACTCTAAATTTGATATGAATTTATCGGTAAAGAGAATTCGATATCCCAAGTCTCACTTTCAGAAAAATAATAATAATGAGGGCTGATAACAGCATCCTAAGATAGTTTAATCTGTGAAACCAAGCTGCTGAAATGCAATTAAATCGTGACGATAGCTAACAATCAATTAAAACTGATCAAGCAGCACAGTTGGGATCAGAAGCGCAGAAGGATAAATACTTGCCACCACTGAGCAAATTGCAAAAAGTTTGCGCCTACGTAAGTGAAAAACATAAATGTCATCGCATTTTGGTCAGTTGGAAGCATAACAGGCTATCTAGTATTAGCTGACCTTGTAATCTGCAGGCCTTGACAGAGCCGGACAATGGAAGCGACGCAAGTTCCCTGAACACCGTAGCCAGGAAGGTAGTTATTTGACCCGACCACATTGTTGTGAAAAGCATCTTGCATAAGTTTATATATTCAAATGCACGTCTATCAAAACTTTTGGTGGTTAACTGAGCAGTGCCCAAGTGCAAGTTGTTTAATCATATACGCAGGAGACTGTCCGTTAATTAGTTCCAATTTGCTTGCTTGCTTATACATGGATTTTACGATGTGATGCGGACTCTCTTCTTGGATAGGTTCCTGGTGGCTGGGTCCTTAACGGTCGGAAACGCTGGCCTGGTAACAGCAGTTTCGCCGACGTATTGGTTGTTCTTGCTCGAAACGCCAGCACCAAACAGATCAATGGGTAATTAAGGGCTACACATGAATCATTATTTTTTTACATGAACAACTATTTATATCAAACCTTTTCCTGAATAATTATAGGTTCATTGTGAACGGAGGATGCCCTGGGCTGAAGATCGCAAAGATCGAGAAAAAGATGTCAATGCGGATCGTCCAGAACTGTGACATCCAGCTGGAGGACGTCTTTGTCCCCGACGATGACCGGCTACCGGGCTGCAACTCCTTTCAGGATCTCGTTAATGTAATGAATAATATTGCTTCACACATGCATGATTCACTTGCATTGCCTGCATGTGTTCATCAGCTTGATGTATAATCCATAACTAGCTGGTCTCTGACATGAAACGACAACGGTATATATTCTTGTGTTCAGGCGCTTTCTTTCAGCCGTGTCATGGCTGCCTGGATCGGCATTGGCATCGCAGCAGGGGTCTACGACGCATGCCTAAGGTTTTCCACATTGCTTATTACTGATAATGCTTTTTTTTTTTTCATAAGCTCATTCTTGCGGAACTGTATTTGGTCAGGTACCTAGGAGCGAGGAAGCAGTTCGGTGTTCCTTTAGCTGCCTTCCAGCTGAACCAAGAGAAGCTTGTCAGGATGCTGGGCAACATCCAAGCCATGTCGCTCCTTGGCCAGCGCCTCTGTAAACTGCATGATTCTGGCAAGATGACCGTAGGCCAGGCCAGCCTGGGCAAGGTCAGTTGGTGTCTCAGTGCTACACCTACGTTCTTACTAATCGATAGTCATATGAACTCGAAATCGAAAAGAAACCTCACAATAGCTGCTCAATCGATCTGGTAGGCATGGATCACGAAGCAGGCAAGGGAGACGGTGGCGCTGGGCAGGGAGCTCCTGGGTGGCAACGGGATTGTCACCGATTTCCATGTTGGCAAGGTAGGTTGCTCGATGAGAAGTAACACTTTTAGGGTCTTTAGGAAATTCTACTTTTTTTTGACTTAATTGTGTCCTTTGGCTCTCGTATGATCGTAATGTTCGCGTACATCATGCAGGCATTCTGCGACATGGAGACCGTATACACATACGAGGGCAGCTACGAAATTAACACTCTCATCGCCGCAAGAGAAATCACTGGCATCTCCAGCATCAGACCGGCTAGCCGGCTCTAGAGCTGCCAAACTACCGAGAAACTGAGACAGCATGACGGCACGTAGTTCTGTTTATATGCGAAGCAGAGGACTCCTAGCTTGCACCTGCTTGTGCGCGAAATAAATTTTGTGTGATGATCTGTGGTCTTCACCCTTAGGAGACCATTCACCTTACTGTAGAAATAAGTGATATGATGATGTTTATGAGCATATTTATGAGATGACCATGTGCTCAGCTGATGGAGAATAAGAAAAACAATAACACAAAAACTACCAAAAATGATGTATGAGCATAAGGAAGGAATTCCATTGTGTGTCATATGGACAAACGGTACGGTAGGAGTAGGACTGCTACTGCAGCTTAAGTATCCCGGCGGGCTTGACCTCAATGAGGAAAGAGCCTAATTCAGCTTTGTTCTTAAATTGACTTAGTCCTAAGATATTTTTTCACGCTGTAAGCACGTACTAGTTTTGTTATATATATGGCCTATGGGCAACAACTTTAGATGCAATCATGCAAAGCATGGAATTAATTTAGAAACCTAACACCACTCTGGTTTGTACGGCCCCAACGTATAGTATGGCAAACTGTAAGGAGCATACAGCCAAAAGGTTCGTACTGGTTGGCGCCGAGTCAATGTTCAGTCGACATGGAATTTTCGATGCCGGTACTGCGATAATTGTCGTGGTCCCGCAATAATGCGTTGGACGAAGATTGTCTTCGTCCAAATCGGATAGTAGTATAGTAAAACTCTTTTTTTTTTTTGGTTGTTGCGAAAAGTAGTAGTAAAATTCTGAGTGAAGGGTCGTTGGTCCCTAACTCCTTTTTCTTCTACAAATTGTTGTAGCACGTAATTACAGGTACTGTATCACAAACAAGAGCCTTGTGTTCTAAAATACTACTACTGAATGCTAAAAATTTAGCCTGATAGTAAAAACATATTTGGTATATAAGTGAAATGGCTACTCGATCGGTTGGCCCATTTACGCTCAACAAACAATAGCCGCGCCCTCATCTGTCGTCTCCTCGTCCAAAGTGACTTGGATAGTGATTCTTGTCACGGGTTCGTCGGCAGCAAGCTCCATTTGCAAAGGTTCATGTACCTCGGCCCTCTCTGTCGCCACAAAAAGCCATGCCTGCCTGCAGGCGGCTGGACTCGGTGGAGTCGTTTACAGTCCAAGTCGTTGGACCTTACTGCATATGTGGACATCAGTAAGTTGACAAGTCGGCATATGTCACCAAGTTGCCAGGTCGGCACGTGCGGCAGCTAGCTCAGGCAACTCCAACCACTCACTCTATGCAAGTTATGCACACAGCACAGGGGAATTGCAATCCATGTGTATATATACACCCCCAATATATAACGAAGATATAGGCTCATCGCAGCACACTGAGACACTGTATATATGTGAGCTATAGTACTTACGTGAACCAAAAAAAAGAAAAGAAAAAGAAAACATCATGTACGTGACGAGGCCGATGTCGCGTGACCCGAACGCCGCGGCGGAGACGGTGCCGGACGGCCCGGGGTCCGGGTTCCTGGTGGTGGTAGACGAGGCGTTCAAAGAGCACGCCTCCTGCTGCTTCGGCCTGTCCTGGGACAGGCGGGTGAAGGGCCTCCCCTTCCCGCAGAGCGGGCAGCTCGCGCTGAAGCACAGCAATTCCGCGAACCCTGTCGTGACGGGTGTCGAGTTTCTGTCGGAGGTGGTAGAAAAGATTACCCAAGTCCCGTCCGGCAGGCCCCCCGGCGGCCACATACCCGCGCCCACCGACTACGTTGTGTTCGTGCCCGTCGTCGGCCACTCCCTGTCGTCCGGCCGCTACTACGTCGTCCAGGCAGCCGGCAAACACACCGGGTAAAATCCAATGCCCAATCGTGCATGTTCTATTGATGATCGATCGATATCCTTTGGCCCTCAGAAACCATGCAACTTTGGATGCAACAGGAAGGTGTTTGCGTGCTCCAAGGAGGAGGACAAGTGGTCGTGCTGCTGCTGTACCCTTGTGAGCGACGTGAAGCCGATGCCATTCGACAGCGGCGACGTGTACCAGCAGATGGAGGTGGCGCCGTCCAGCGGCAAGAAGATGAGCTTCAGGGCCGACGCGGTTGCGACGGACGGCATCCCCCCGGAGTTCCTGAGGAACAAGGGCTGGTCGGTGGCCATCCATCCAAAGTACCAACTCGCCGACGACGCGCAGGGGGTGAACGACGCCCTCCGCCGCCGCATGCCGCCGGCCAACCTCGACGACGGCGCTCACCTGCGAGTTCAGGCACGCCCACAAGATTAGAACCAACTGGGCATGGCCAGCAAAAGGAGGTGGCGCCGTCCGGGGACAAGAGGAGGACCTTCAGGGTATATATTTTTATCACGTACATGGAACGATGAACAATGAACCGTGCATGCTTTGCCGCTCCAATTCTTCATTCCTGCTGCCCGGCCTGTCAATTTATAATAAACTTGTTTCATATTCTTTTCTTTTTGCGAAAGAACTTGTTTTATATTCAATCTGTACATTTTTTTTTTGCACCACTCAAACCAATATATAAAATTCAGTGGTCCTATTACGTTTTGTGGTCTGAATTATTTATGCTGACTGCCACCTTTCTGAAATTGAGGTAGCAATAGTTCCGCATTTTATGCGTATTGGAAAAACATAGAATTTTATCAAACACCTGCAGAAACTATGTAACCATTTTATAAAAGCGCTGCACATCATGATTCAGAATTCTGACTCCTAGTCCAGTGCACAAACATTTGTTTTCATGGACACTGTTAATTACCAGCAAACAAAGCAAAGATTTGGAGGCGTTCAAAGCTGATCATTGTTTTGAAAGAACGATACTACAAAATCAGCACATCAGCGGTCAGCTTTTATTTATTAAAAATAATTAGTGTCAAAGATTCCCATGCTTATCGTCGTAGAGCGAAAAATAATTATAACTGGCTAGCAACAAACATACTGCTAACTAAATCTAACATCCAAATTATCCGTTAGTGAATAACTAAAGAGGGATAAATACGTATCGAAACAGCTTGTGTTCAGAGATTGGCACAACATTTGCACTATCTCATAATCAACACACCTTTTTGCATCCGTTTAATTTACTTATCAAAACTATGTACATAGTCTTTCTTATCAAAACTATTTACATAGTCTTTTGTTAATTTGGGAGCTTTGGTGCGGTCCTATACCTTTACGTCAAATTATTGAAAACTTGGCAAGGCTTAAGGAAAGTAGGTGAACCTTGCAGCCACACCCCCAATCATGAAGAGCAATAGCACCATCTGATAGTTTTTAAAAAAAAAAAAAATCCTTTACTAAAGGCCATGAATTGCCAAAAAAATGGCTTATGTAAACCATATATATTACACTAGAGTTTAATCTCGCTTGGTCCAAACAAACTTCTAGCTACTACAACTTTACTATGCAGCACTGGAGGTCTCAGAATGTATGGCATCATTATTAAGCTCAGTTCAATATATTAGAAACTTAGGGAAACATTTGCTGTCAGATCCTAACTGATTGGTGAGCATTTGAAGAAAGTCCTGTGGCTGGGACAAAGATGACAACCCAAGGAAATTCCTGGAGAACAAAAATACCAAAATTACCCTATCCTAATGAACTTACTCGATCCATTTTCTGCTCGTAATCTAAGCAGCACCAGCCTCAGCTTCTGACCCGTCAGCGGTTTCAGATCTGAAGAGGCACAGATTAACAATTGATCATATTAACATGCAAAAATGCAATGAAAATTTAGTGAGTCAAAATAAATTCATAAGAGAAAATTGGTAACGAAAAGAGTTACGCACATTTTTTTCCCGACAAAACCAATTGATGCTTTATAAACTCATAAGGAAAATATTTTTTCTATAAAAACAAAATAAAAATCTTTTTTCAAGCTCGTCAACCATACCAGTTCACATAGTGCATATGTTGCTAAGATTGATGTAAAACGTTAAACGACAAAAATCACCAACCAGTGCATATAAACGCAATAAAAAACAACTTCATATTGAGAGATGACATGGATAAAAACAGTGTACCTCCCAATTCCTTCTCCAACTTCCATTCTGACAAAATTACCAATTGTTACTTTACAACCAACCTCCTTTGACAAATCAACCAGTACCGTCTGGAAAGATCGACATAAGGAAGTAAAGCTATTAGAGAAACACTTAAGAGCGATATCAAAACGCAAAGGACAAAAGAAAAAAAAAAACTCCCAAAGGCATTGCACCAAAGGTTGAGAAAAAGGCCCCGAGGGCTGGCTGACCAGGAACACGCTGAAAATGATAACTTTTTTTCCTCGAACACGCAGGAGAGCTGCGTATCATTGCATTACTAGAAGAAGAGAGTACAACACCAACGCGCACACACCCCACAAAAATCAGCGAGGGGCCTTTTTCTTTTCCGTGGGAACCAGAGTTCAAGCTCGGGTTGGTGCCTCTCTACTGGACCAAAGGACTTTACCAGCTTACCTTGATGTTTTTGCTGTCATTGACAACATATTTTTGCTCCATGAGCACAACTTCTTCAAAGTATTTTCTCAATCTACCTTCCACCATTTTATCCATAGCCATTTGTGATTTCCCTGAACTTTGAGCCTAATATGTTACAATGCATCATGTCAATTTATTGTTAAAGAAACCTGACATGAAGAAAATATGCAGTCTATGATGAACATGAAGTACCTGAGTACGGAGTATTTCACGTTCGTTCTCTACAGCTGCAGCGGAAACCAATTCTTTTGACACGAATAAAGGCTTAGCCGCAACAATATGCATCGCAATAGATGACCCAACTTCCTTGACTGCATCAAGGAGAGCGCTGCTGTCTTCTGCTTCTAGTGTAACCAATCCAGCAATACGACCCAAACCTGAACCAATCCAGTCCAAAAAGGAATGCTCAATTTAGTAAACAAGAAAATGAACCATTCTTGCTGATAAAAAAATACTCTGAAGTTCAAGGAGACAACTGAAAAAATGTGCTAACAAGAACCAAATTGATAGCCATCTTAGCGAAACAAAAAAGGAATTTGACAATACACATGCTTAATATGGCATATTGTCAGGAATACTAAAAAATGTGTTTCCAATGCTAATTGAATGACATTTCTTGTCGCTATATGTGCCAAAGGAATTATGTGTCTTGCTAGTTGAACAGTCAAGAGAGCAATTGTGTTTAAAGAAAATTGTAAGGAGTCTGAAGATAAACCAAGAAAATATTTAACATTCATCAGTAGGAAACGTAAGAAAAACAAACTAGTTAAGATAAGTCATAGAAACATAAAAAATATGATGTCCAGTTATCTATAATTGTTTGGTGAAAACGATTAGAAAAATGAGAAGCAGGTAAGCATGCTCCCTAGAAAAATCAGAAGCTCAAACTTGGCTGAAGGAAAGAAGCACATTAAAACTTTAATTTAAAGAGCATATCATCCTGATCAAATTAAAAGGCTGAGATTTTGTTGTCTGCGCACCTGGCTGAGGACAGGTATGCATATAAGATGAAACAACACCATGAGCTGATGTGGACAACATGAAGCCTCTTCTGAGTTTTACATTCTCCCCAACCATGGCAGCAACCTCTGTAACAGCACTTTGGACAGTTGTTTCCCCACTAAGCTTAGGATGATCTAGATTGATAGACATGTTCTGCAAGGTTGGAGAAATGTTTAGTTTCTTCGACATGATCAAAGGCACAAAAAAAGGCATCTTTTAATCGGATTGTGAACTTGTGATACCCCGGACATTAGCTCATATATATTGCTTGAGATTATTTATCAAGTTGGAGAAATGAAGTCTCTCCTCTCCTCCTCCCCCCCTCCAGCTGCTAACCCCTCGCCGGCAACCACTCCGGCGCCGGCGACCACCTCCTCGCCCCGGCGAGCCACCACTTCGACCCTCTCCCCAGAAGCCCCACCCTTCTTCCCCTCATCTGCAGGCCGACCTAAACACCTGCGGTGGAGGGACAGCCCACCATCCTCCCCAACCATGGATGCGCCGCGAGAACCTTTTTCTGCTCGCGTCTCCTACCTCGAAGTCCTCCGTAGGAATCCTCCACAAGCCCATAGCCCTCGGCAGCCCTCCCCACCGCCGCCGCCTGTGCGTATCAAGTTGCGCTCCGAGATCCATAGGGTCCTCGATGCTGCGCCTGATGCGGACGGCTGGCAGGTGGTGAGGCGGAGGCGAGGCCGCAGGCAGGAAGCGTCCCAGCCGCGCGGCGTTCCCGCGGTCATGGTTGGTCGATGCTTCAATTGCTTAGAGAGAGGGCACCGGAAAGTGGATTGCAGAGAGCCAACGAGATGTCTGAGATGCGGACGTGCCGGGCACAGGTCCTTCGAGTGCCGCCGGCCGTGGGTGAAATCTCCTGCAGTCACCAACCGGACGCACTTGCGAGAGCCGGTGGTTCACCGTGCGCGCCCCGTCGCCGCCCAGCCGCCAACCCGTGAGTCGGCGGTGGAAGCGGGGGATGCCCCTGCCCCTGCTCAGCCACAGCACAGGCGCCGCCGTAGGCGTCGCGGTAGGGGCCGCGGCCGCCGGGGAGCCAGAACCGAAGATGCCGCCGGAGAGGACTCGGCGCCCCCCTCGGAGCGATCGTCGCCGCCGCCGCTGCGGGATTTGGCACCGGTTGGCTGGCCGGACGCGCCCGACGAGTGCTACATCGAGCGGACAAGAGACATCGACGTGTGGGAAGCGGAGCTTGAGTACAGGGCTGTGTTCGTCACAGTTCTTGGCACTCGCCCGCCAGTCACGCCGGAAGAAGCTGTTACTGCCATCGCGGCTAGATTCAACTTGGAGGAGCAAAGGCTGGAGATTTATCGCTCGGTTCCGGAGGATTTTGTCCTGCTGCTCCCTGACCATGATGCTTTCCAGTTGGTCCTGCAAGGTGACCGCACGGTGAACACGCAGGCGTTCACGCTGGGACTCCGGCAGTGGCACCGAGTGGCGCACGCCGAGCATGGCGCCCTCTACCACAAGGTGCAGATCGACTTGATCGGGATCCCCATACATGTGTGGAGCTACACCGTGGCGGCTGACTTGCTGCGCCCGTACTGCTCTATCGAGAGTGTCGACCCGGAGACTGCTGCGCGGCGAGATCGTTCCAAGTTTCGGGTGGTTGCTTGGACGACTCGACCGGAGTTCATCCCGAGCTCAAGGAGACTGGTTGTACCGGAGCCTACCCACTCCAACGCACCGTTCGAGCCGCAACGACGAATTCTCAAGTACAATGTCCACATCCAAGTTCGGCGCTTGCTAACGCGCTACCCGCCGGATTTTGCACCGACACCACCGTCTTCTCCTCCGCCGACTTCGCCTTCCGACCACTCCTCTGATGATGAGTCGCCGGCGAGGCATCCAAAGCGACGTCGGCGGACGCGGGGCCGCTCGAGACGCGAGCGGAACTTCACGACGGGCGGAGGCACGCCCCCACTTGTAGCTGGTGGCGCCGTGGATGAGCTAGCTGTTGAGTCCTCGGTCGCCGTCGCGCTGAGTGATCTCCGGCTGTCCTCCGGCGAGCTATCCCCGGCATTGATGGTGGCGGGCCCACCCTCGGCAGCCCAACTACCAGCAGTAAATGACCTGCAATTAGCCGTTGGACGGGTGGCTGATTGGGAGCTGGCTTGCTTTCATGGCAGCTGTCTGGACGCGTCTACACTCTACCTCGAGCCACACGCTGACCAGTCCCTGGCTGGTTCCATGGAGAGGGACCCCATGCTGGAGGAAGCTTCGTATTGCCGTCCAGGATGCCCTGGCATCTTGCCGCCATGGAGTTCGGGTGACGGTTTGGGCCCTGATGGGCCTCGGGTCACGCAAGAGCCTGCTCAAGCACAGGAGATGGGTCAAGCATTAGAGCCTGCGGACCTTGGGCCAGCTGATTCTCCTGACGATAGTGGGCTGGACCGCATCGACTCACAGCGGCCTGCGGAGCAGCAGGAGCCGGCCCAGTCTGAGCCAAACCAGGCATCGGATTCCAGGACTGATCTAAATCAGTCCATCCAGCCAAGGGAGCGCCAAGTAGATGTTACTGACGCGGCTCAAGCTTTCCTTGACTCAGTCAAATGCCCGACGGCTCATGCTGCTGGCCTTGTCTCCACCCCGCCGCCCCGGCCACGCAGAAGACAGCCGCCGACCTCCACCACCCTACGTCGGAGCCGTCGTATCGCGGCGGCGGGCTACACAGGGAACACCATGCAACGTGCCCAGGCATCCATCATGAAGAAGCTGGGTGTGGTCGCCGCCGATGAACAAATCACCCCTGAAGCGAAGGAGGCTTACGCGCGCCTATTCGACCATCCACTCTCGCGCTCCCATATAGCAGCGCTAGCGGCGCTGTTTGGCTGGATAGTACCGGAGGAGTGCGAGGCTCGCTCGGCTGAGCTTTTACTAGCTGCGCCTTGATGTGTTGGCCTTGCCCCGTTCATTCCGGTTGCTTATTCCTAATGTAATGGATGCTTCAAACGTACTTGTCTGGAATGTAAGAGGTCTAAACAAGAAACCACACAGAGACTCCGTGAGAAACATAATAGCCTCCTCGCGACCGGACGTGGTCTGCTTGCAGGAGACTAAAATTCAGAACCTCTCCTCTCAGATTTTACTTTCCACCCTGGGGGCGGACTTTGACAACCACGTCGCACTCCCGGCAATCGGCACATGCGGAGGGGTGCTGATTGCCTGGAAAGGAGCGGTCTGTCGGGCGATTTCCTCACGCGTCGACACGTACTCGGCAACGGTGCTCTTCAGCAACAGTGATGGCCGGCAATGGTGGTTCACGGGGGTGTATGGGCCACAGCTCGACGCGCACAAGCTGCTCTTTCTCCAGGAGCTACGCGATGTGCGCGCAGCCTGCCTCGGACCCTGGATAGTGGCAGGCGACTTCAACCTTATATACCGTTCCGAGGACAAAAACAACGCGAACGTGGACCGTGCAATGATGGGGCGCTTTCGGCGATTACTAAACGACCTTGAGCTACGCGAGATTGAGCTGCTCGGACGTCGTTACACGTGGTCAAATGAGCGTTCGGCTCCGACGCTTGTCCACCTGGATAGAGTCTTCTGTAACTCGCCTTGGGAGGCGATCTTTCCTGACTACATCCTCCAGAGCACGGCGGCGGGGATTTCCGACCACTGCCCGCTGATTCTCGGCTTGCGCAGCAACACAATGGGGAAGCGACGCTTTCACTTTGAAAGCTTCTGGCCACAATTGCAAGGATTCCGAGAGGTGGTGGAGCAGGCCTGGAACTCCAATATACAATCGCATTGCCCCATGGAGAGGCTTGCACAAAAGCTGCTCAACACAAGCCGCAGCCTGCAAGCATGGAGTCAGAAAACGGTGGGGAACGTGTCTTCCCAACTGGAGCAGGCCCGTGAGGCACTGCACCGTCTCGAGATCGCCCGGGACTTGAGAGGGTTAACTACGCTCGAGGATTGGCTACGGAGGAGCTTGAAACAACACTGCCTAGCCCTTGCATCCCTGCAGCTGCAGCGCACGATCGCGCGCCTCCGAGCTCGACTAGATTGGTTGAGCGAGGGAGACGCAAACACAAGCTTCTTCCATTCCCATGCGAGATACAGGAAGAGAAAAAATTTTATAGCCAAGCTAGTGCATGGCGACCGTGTGCTGATTGATCAAGAAGAGAAAGAGGAGGTCGTGTGGGAGTTTTATAGTAACCTGCTGGGTAAGGCTGAGCATCGGACTGAATCACTTAACCTGAGTGCCTTCTATCAACCACCACACGACCTGACTTGCTTGGACATGCCGATATCGGAGGATGAGGTTTGGAGTGTCATCAAAAGGATGCCTATGGACAAAGCACCGGGACCGGATGGATTTACGGGGAGATTTTACAAGGACTGCTGGCCCATCATCAAGAATGACGTCATGGCGGCTGTGGGGGCACTTCATGGAGGAGACAACCGCAAGCTGCATATGCTCAACTCAGCCTTTATGGTTCTCATCCCCAAGAAGGAAGACGCCGTCACGGTTGGAGAGTACCGGCCCATCAGCCTAGTGCACAGCTTCGCCAAGTTGGTCACTAAAGTGATGGCGGAGCGGCTGGCCCCGAGGTTGGGACAAATGGTGGCAGCGAATCAAAGTGCATTTATTCGGGGCCGATGCATACATGACAACTTCATGTTGGTGCAACAGATGGCTAAAGCTTTATACCGTTTGAAGCAACCACGTCTACTTTTAAAGCTAGACATCACAAAAGCCTTTGATTCGGTTTCATGGGCCTTTCTTTTGGAAGTATTGACGCATCTTGGGTTTGGACAGCGTTGGATTGGCATGCTGTGCAGTCTGCTGCAAACGTCCTCGACAAGGATTTTGCTTAACGGCCTGCCGGGAGAAATTATTCATCATCGTCGAGGATTGAGGCAAGGAGACCCACTCTCCCCCATGCTCTTCATCATCGTCATGGATGTTCTCAATGCATTGATCGCCAAGGCGGATGAGCTGAGACTTTGGCAACCTTTAGCGACTAGAAGGCTCGGATACAGAATGTCCATCTACGCCGATGATGTGGTCCTTTTCCTATCGCCCGTGGCTGGTGATATCTCTCTCATCAAGGACATCCTATCTGTCTTCGGCAACGCCTCTGGTTTGCACACCAACATGGCCAAATCGAGCATAATACCTATTCAATGCCAAGAGGAGCAAGTACAGCAGGTTGAGGAGTCCATGCCTTGCGAGATCTCCACCTTTCCGTGCAAGTATCTTGGTCTACCGCTTTCAGTTAAGAAATTAAAAAAAGCGGACCTTCAGCCCATCATTGACAAAATAGCGGATTTTCTTCCGGGGTGGAAATCAGCGCTCATGGGAAAAGCGGGCAGGTTGATCCTAGTCCGCGCTGTACTCACAGCGGTACCCATTCACCTGCTGATTGCGCTTGACGTTCCGAAGTGGGTCATCAAGGAGATTGATAAGATTAGAAGAAAGTTCTTGTGGAGGGGCCAGAAGGAATTGCGTGGAGGCCACTGTCCTGTATCTTGGGAAAGGGTTATGCGTCCACTTGAATTTGGCGGTCTGGGAATCCATAATCTGGAAACACTTGGTTGGGCACTTCGTATGAGGTGGCTGTGGTTTGAGAAAACGCAACCGGACCGACCGTGGGCTTCTCTAGGAGTGCAGGCACCGACCATGGCCAGGGTGATGTTTGCAGCCTCGGTCACGACCGTTGTCGGGGATGGCCAATCCACCTTGTTCTGGGTAGACAAGTGGATACATGGAAAATCGATTATGGAGCTGGCGCCGGCACTTATGCCTTATGTCAAGAAAAGAGGATGGCGCAAGCGCACGGTGCGAGACGCACTTGAGAGAAACAAATGGAGGGACGACTTTGGTGGTGGACTGCCCGTGCTTGCAATTTGGCAATGCCTCCAGCTATGGGATGTCCTACAGGAAATAAATCTAACTCCAGGTATGCAAGATACACATATATGGACTCCAGAGGCATCAGGCAAATTCACGACCAAATCAGCATATGGCCGATTCTTCACGGGTGCAATCAAATTCGAACCATTTAGAAGGCTTTGGAAGTCATGGGCTCCTCTCAAGGTGAAGATCTTTCTATGGCTCGCTACCTTAAACCGGTGCTGGACGGCGGACCGTCTTGCACGAAGAGGCTTACAGCACCCCGAGCAGTGCCCCTTATGCGATCAAGAGGAGGAAAGTATTCATCATCTGCTGGTAAATTGTGTTGTGGCCAGGGAAATTTGGTTTCACTCTCTAGCCAAGGTTGGACTGCAAGCTTTGACGCCTTCGTCGGACGAGCATATCTTCCAAAGATGGTGGCGTCGTGCACTTAAGAGAGTGCCAAGAGAAAATAAAAGGGGCTTCAACACGCTGGTAATGCTTGTATCTTGGGCAATTTGGAGGCAACGTAATCGCTGCATCTTCGACGGCGAGAGACCACGGCCATATGCGGTCATCCGTGAAATAGCAGATGAGGCTGTTCAATGGAGGACGGCTGGCGCGAAGAGGCTCGCCGTGCTAATGCAGTAGAGCGCTTTGGTGTTAATAGGTTGCTCTTTTTGTGCCCGGCGCGAATGTTTGTCTAAGGCCTACCCTGGCCAAACAGGGTGTTGTACATTATTTTCTTCTCCTTAATGAAATGACACGCAGCTCTCCTGCGCGTTCGAGAAAAAAATTTATCAAGTTGGATACTGATCCAAGGGCCCAGGATGGTGATAGTAAAAGTTGGTTTCAAGCACTTGGAAGCTAGCAAATCTTAAAAACATGTGGATAACGTCCTACCTCCAAATACTCAGTACGAAAAGGAAAAAACAATTCACCAGAACCCTGAGCAGACAATGCCTTCTTTGCCAATGATGAAGCCTACATGTTGAAAGAAGCTGGAAACTATAAATCAAGTAAAGCAAAAGATCTTGTACATGTAAGAGAGCATATATAAGAGAGCATATATTTAAGAGGAGCACATAACTATGACATGATGTTACACAAAGAAAATATTAACAACCCAAAGATAGCATAGATAATTATTAGCATATCCAGAGAAGTACAGGGCCGCGGAATAGCAGACCACATGTTGAAGAATGAAGACACAATCTGATGAGCTATACAACTAAAAATGAGGGATGGAAATTTATGTGTAATAAAATGAACCGGCAAAGGATTGAAACGACAAGCTGCACTAGCAATTGACAAATACCGCAAGAGATACCCACATTTACTTTTTTGAGTCATGAAAAAATAATTTGATTGTGCTAAATATTAGCACTCAATTTTCCAATCACTACGGATTCATCTTGAAGATATGAATGTAAAAGAATCTAGACGCTAAATTGTAATGAAGTTTCAGCTGGAACAAGATTTTGTGAAACAAATCAGGTCAGCTAGTCAGCTGTGTGTTAGTATTAATTTAAAATTGTTACCGGGAACGAAACCGACCAGATACTGGAAAACATCATTTCTTGCTACGAAATCAGTTTCGCAGTTAAGCTCAACCACAGCAGCCCTTTTCTCATCTTGTGCAATAGCTAGCAAACCTTCAGCGGCAGTTCGTGAAGACTTCTTAGCAGCAAGAACCACCCCTCTCTTCCGCAGATCTTTGTTTGCAGCCTCTGAAAGAAATAAATCAAACACATGATGTGAGAATAAACAAAGGTGACCACTAGATTAAGCTACTCAGGGAGAAAGAAGAGCTAACCAATATCCCAGTTGCAGGTAACTAAGGAAGCCTTAACATCTTTGATTGGAGCGCTCGTTCTTTCGCGGAGTTGTTTAATAAGGTTCATCTGCTCTGAAGCAGACACTTCCGAACTGAATTTCCTAAAGAACGCGGCATTTTGTGGAGCATGGGTGCTCACAGTTCGTGTCTGGTATGCTGACGAACAGTATCCCCTAGCAGCTTGTTGTTGAGCGTGTAACAGAAGACCCAATATAGGCCTTCTAGCGCCTTGACCCCAAGCCATGGGCATATATACTGCAAGATGGCATATGCAACGGAATCAGTGAACGGCACAACATTGCAAATTCTTTTTCATTTCGCTCATTCCAAAATGGATCCATCTACTAGTTGTCTATCTATAACAAAATAGGGCTGAATAACATTAATATCAAACAACATAATATCTACCGATTCGAGGCATAATAACAAATTAAACAGTGATGAAGTTTCAACTAAAAACACTAACGCTCGCTTCAATGTACGGCCTGAGAACCTAGCGCCCGGAGGGAGACTCGGGACATCACCACCACGCAAACATATCAAAGCCAGCATCCATTTCGAATACTTCCTGAATAGACCTGATCCAGCAAGACGCACTATGCATCCTATGCTATAACCCACAGGCACTAGGGAGAACAAACCACGAGTCGAGAGATACGGACGACGGTGATTAGTGCGCCATTACCTTCGATGGGAGAGGGAGCGGAGCCTCGCAGTAGAGCACGGGGCGCAGGTGGGCGATGCCGCCGCGCGCGATGAGTGGGGTCGTGCTAGGTTTGGGCCTCCCGCTATTGGGCTATTCTGGCTAATTATCCGCTTAGTTTCATTCTGCTCAGCTTCTACAGCCCACGGCCATTCCAGCCGTATTCTTCTTTATCTGAGTTTTCTCTTTGTTATAGTTTCATTATCATTATTTTAAATCGGTAGTTTTTATATTATTTTTAAATGTTTTGAAAGTGGCTTTAAAATAATAAATTCTTATGCATTATCTGATATAGTAGCATGTTGAACATATTTCAACAGTAAATTATTATTGTATGATTAGTATTTTTCAACATACTTGGTCCTCGTCAAATGTTTAGGGTTTTTGAATATATTTCATCTCTGTCAAATAAATTAGATTTGAAACAAATTAAATGTACTGCCTGAGAACCTTTGTCAGTTTTAATTTTCAACATCCTCCTGTTCTGGCGTGCAAAAGGATAAACTGTGCATTGAAACGAACCCATGTAGTAGAACGAACATCTTAAAAGAGATACAAAGAACTTATATGGAATAACCTGTGCATTGAAACAAACCTATGCATTTAACAGCATTTTGAATATTAGGCTCTGTTTGGATACGAGTATTTTTAGAGTTATATAAAAATACAGTTTAGCAAAGTATTTTAGATTTGGGAAGTATGGAGGTGTTTGGATGTAACAAGTTTTGCGGTTTCAATAACCATTATATTAATAAAAGTGCAACCACTTTGGAGGTTTAAAAAACTCCTCTCATAACCTCTTTTTTCTAAAACCATGGTTTTGCTTGGCACTGGCTTCAAAAACCATGGTCTTTTCATACTTTTTGAAAAACTAAAGCATCCAAGCATGCCCTTATACATATATTTTGCCACTCTCTCATAGTGATAGTAGGCAACACAATATAAAAAAATGGCTGTCAAATACAAGAAAATATGAATCCTTGCAGTATTATGAATGTATTTTTAACGTGAAATTGTGTAGAGATAAAACTAGTGCGGTGAGCTGCACACTTTTCTATTACTGTTATTTTTCATCGTTATTTTTTCTACTACTATTATTTTTTGGTACATTATGCTTGGAGAGAGGAAAGAAGCCGGCCGGATGAGCCTTTTTTTTTAGTGTATCCTTGCTTGTACAAAAACTGCTCTGGTTCATGTGTGCTTTTCAACAGGATTTTTTAGTTTCCGCTTCAAAAATCAGTGGAAAAAGACCTGTCAAAGAGGGTTCGGTGTGGTCGACAGACCACCTATATATTGGCCTAGACAGGCCGGTAGATTTACTGACTCCAATCAAGTGAAAAGATTATCAGTTGGCGCCATAGAGACAAGACAAAGATCGTACATACCAGATCTTCGACTTCTCTTTCCAATCCTACAATCAAGCTGTAATGTTGATACTCGTTACTCAGGCCAATTAATGAGGTTAAAAACCAACAGTTTGGTCCGTAACATACTGCAGGACAAGATCAGACGTACCAAATCTCGTGTTTCTCTTTCCAATCTTAGAATCAGTCACCGTCTTCTCCAGTTTTTTCCTTCTCCCAGCGACAACGATGTGGAAGCTCCGATGGATCCTTGAGCCACGCGTAAGTTTCAGTTTTAACCGTACCTCAATCAACACGTCGAAGACATTACTTATTCTCTCCTACTTCTCAGTTTAACTAATCTGCTAGCAAAGCTTTGCATTTTCGGATCATGACCACTGGGCAGTTTCGTTTATTGTTCCCTTTGCAAATTAACCGTCACATGAACTTCACCTGTGCTGGTCGCCCAAAAGAAAAAAAAACTCACCTGTGCCCAAATCAGACAGCATGCTTGGCTCCATTGAAACAGCAAGTAACGATCGAGCATATGCAATTACTGCAAAGGAACATAATAGGTTCTTGCACTGCAGGATTTGTGAATTGATTTTCTCTTCATTTCTCTGGGACATATTCAGGCTCCATAATTTCTATCACAGCATGAGTGCTGCACTGACTATTCGCATGGCTGGCTCGTTTTAACTGTCGCGGGTCACGCAAAGAGTGCAGCAGCCTTTGCAGAGGGGAGAGCGCCAAGACCAGTTCCTGGATCACGACCATGATTATTAGGTATGGGCCGGGTTGCATGCATGCCCACCTACCTGTTGGCAGCAAAAGACTCCCATCAATGGAATTTGCTGATTTTCAGGCTCTCGTCCTTGTTCATCTGGCCGAATTTAGTTGTGGAAATTATCAAGAACCAACCGCATTCAGTTTTATAATGTTGAAAGAGTTGGGAGGATCGATGGCATGGGCGTACACAAATTTAACCCTTTTCAGTTTCTGCATTTTTGCAAACAAAATCAAGATTGGTCACGAGCTTGGAAATTCAATCAGTTCGTTTCTCTGCTGCCCACGGCCAAATACCCATTACGTACTGAGGATTCTACTTGACAGAAACATTCATTTTTAGACATGCATAGTGTGGACTTTTATTGCTTAGCATTACATCTTCTGAACATTAGGATACGTATCCATGTCGTTCTGCACACCTGCATTGCTTCTGTTCCAGCCATTTGCTCCCTGCCGTTTACATTCCATTAATGGCAGACGCTCCCACTGCATGCCCTTGCCACCGCCACGACAAAATGCTTGTCCATATAAGTCTGCATTCTGCGCTGCACCAGCTCGGCCGTTGTATAACCTGACCAGCATAAGCCATCCGCTCCTCTACTGCACATTTCAGGACCCAAACAAATCTTGGTCGCCATGGAGATGGAGGTGAGTCATAACATGTGAGCAAGAACTCATATGCTTGCAGCAAGTACAGTTCCTTCTCTAGCATTCGATCTCATCATCTTCCTAAATGACTTTTGCTTTCCTATGTTGTTGCAAATGATAGAAGATTATGGGGTGTCAGATCCCAGCATTTGGGGTGTGGAACTACTGCCACGACCTGTCCATCACGCAGTACTTCGACGCAGCCATGTACGCCAGGCTCATGAAGCGCTGGAACCGCCGCGGCGACGACGTCGAGAAGAAGGGCGGCGAACAGCTTGCCTTGTTCCGGAGCTACTCTTTTCAACGCAAGCCAGCCCAGATTAAGGTACGGGCAACTGATCTACAATTTTGATAGTCCGGATAGTTTAATAATGATGATCTTTTACACGGAGTTCACTAGCTAATTTGGCTTGGCATTGGGCCAGGTGATAAGGAGGCAAGTAGACAAGCACAGCAACGGCGGTGAGCTGCTGCAGGACGGCGGCGTGCAGCAAGCTCAAGTCGGAGCCTGTGCAGTGAAACGCAACGTTGTCAGCAACAGCAAGGCTGTGGATGAGGACCTATACAAGGTGCCCCAACCGCTGCTATACCAGAAACCGAAAAAGGTATAAACACACTATAGAATGCAAGCTGTGTAGTACAGACAGTTTTTGTTCTTCCGAGTTACCCCTTTTTTTTCGCTTCTGGAGTTTTCAGCAATGCTAACTTCGCCTGATCTTATACAGTACTTATTGTCACTCGTTTCAGATGAGGAAGGTGGTCTGGAGCATGTGGATTGGGTGCCTGGGCATGGACTGCATCGCCTGAGATACCCTGTAGCTGCTTATTTTTGTTTTCTCTATCCAGAAATAATTATTGTTGATCCCGCAGGGAGTGAATGTTTTATTTCTGTTTGTGTGAACCTTTCAGTTTCCTTGCTCCAATCAAGTTATGATTTCTCTGTAATTTAGCACTCTTTAAATCAATGAGACATGCTGACATCACCGCAATCTGATGAACCTGAATTTTGCCGTCAGGTTTTCTTAATGCAGTAATACGATGACCGTTCACTTATCACCTACCTTTGTATGATTAGCAAACTGAAACCAGGGTGTTATGTATATCCCATGTATAAATTGTTAGCAGCCAAGCCCTGAGCTTTGTTGCACATGAGTTCATATTTGTGAGTCCGGTTTTTATTCAATAAAGTTGACACACAAGCAAAACGTATTTTCTGGTTTCCATTATACTTAGAATGGTGAGATCACGATGATTTGAATAACTCAGTTTTCTCATGAAGAACTAATCATCATATTCACTGGGGTCATCCCTACTGTACTTCATATGCACAGTGGTATACAAGGATTTTACTTGAATCAATTCAATTTCATTGGGATGCTGGCGCAGTGAAGCTGCCCCAATTTCTCGAGCATTTGCAATTTACCCCATAGCTCAATTCTGCTGCTCGCTGCTGAAGTAGCCACCCAACTTACCACAGGTGAAAATTTTAGAGATTGTTAAAGGATTTTTGAGCGCATCACTCCTTCCTCCATTTCATTGTTTGCCCCTTTTTCACCGAAGGTGGAAAGCAATCTTGAATTGCTGCCATTCCTGTAACATGAAAAAGCATGATACTTGTTGATCATGAACTTCAATAAACATATAAAAAAGGATCACTAAATGTATTCATATATCTTCCCCTTATTCTACTCAGACGATGTTGAATCTATAGTGTTTCTAGACATATACTAACTTCTTCCTCTTGGGATACAGCAGTCTTCTTCATATTTACAACAGATTCACTAAGCCCTTGGATTCACCAGTATCTATGCAACAGCCATATATGCCAGTGAATTTCAGTGCAAGGGAGAGGAATACCACAAAAACCCTTGGCACCGATGTGATCCTTGAACAGAGATGCATTACATGAGTTGACTATCGATGTACCTTATAAGACCATGAGAAATGGAATAGGTACTAAAGTTTACTTACAAATGCTTAACAAATGTAATGCGGTAGTCGTGATGAAATCCTGATTGGTCTGAAGCTATAACCAAAAAAATCTAGTGGCTGGGAGTTCTGTTTGCAACATTTTGTAAGAAAATGTATACGAAAAACTGCTCTAATTATGCCATACTTGTATCAAGAGCGCAACAGCCTGTAGATCAAACTTGTGCAGCAATATATCCTCAGGCAATGTCCACTTTTGAAGCTAAATAATAAAATTAAGGCGTTGTAGATGCAACATATTGCTTCAAAGGAAGATGTTCGTCTGTGCTATTTTGAACAAACTGTCTTCATACATTTACAGAAGCTTGCATAGGAGGTTTGGCAGAAGAAAGTTTTAAAAAATTAGCAGGAAATGCTGCTTATTCAAGAACTTAAGGTCACAAATTTGAGAACCAATTATGTTTGACTCTTGTCCTATGAAATTGGAAAAATAGAAAGGAAAAACACAGCCAAGGACTCAATGGTACAAGCCTATAAGGCTGGAAGCGGGACGGGAAAATCCCGCCTGACCGGTTACCGTGCCCCGTTTTTTCCCTATCGTTTTAGAATAGGAAGGAATTATACGGGACGGTAAGAAAATGGGATGAAAAAAAGGGGATGCGGGATCGAAAACAGGAAGACCCTTTCCCTGCCTGTTTCCCCGGATTGGGTGCCAACAAGATTACACCTATACGGATATATATATTGGCATCGAGAATGTACGGGCAGAAACAACAGGCATGTATATTTACAGTTCATTATCTAGTTTGTCAATAATCAGTTGACAGAGAGCTGACATAATAATAGATCTATCCAAAAAAAACTTGAAACAAAAGGCTAGATGATTTAGCAGTAGCGATGTCTTTTATGTCACGAATGACAAGAGAAAACATTATTTTACCTACCTGTATCTCTGTGTCTTCTTTTCTTTAAGGGTATCTCTGCATCTTCTGCTATACAGCAGTAGCATGCTACACAATGTAACTGCCAGGTTGCCATAGCCTATCTAGATCTCTTGGAACTAAGAAGAGCTTCCCGCTACCTGCAAAATAACACTTACAATGAAAAAGCATTGCTAGGAACAAGATGTAGCCAAGTACTAAAAGAGGAATATCATAATGGCATTCTGTACCTCAGTAGATGAAGACATGTAGGAGGCTCTTAGAGGCAGTGCCTTTTCTGAGTGTTCATAGTGTCTGATCCTCCAGTTCTTCCATATTGTAGATGCCTAGTTAACTTCTTAGGTAGCCCACTGAGTCTAATCAGAGTACAGCTGGAGACATGCTTCAGTCTCCTTTGGCTCTACATAGCTAGGAACATATTTCTGATCCAACATGTCCCAAAACAGAAGATCCAACACTTCATATGTGGCTCCACCTCCCTCATGCAATAACTGATTTGATGTAAACACATGGACGTGGTTCTTGATACACAGCCAACTGCATGACTGAACCTTAATTGCTCTTTGATTTTCCATTGACCTCAACACTCTGGCCATTTTCTCCCACTTACGTCTGGCACCATATATTTGAACCAAAACAGTATATGGAAGCGATGATGATGATCTTAGAGCTGCCATCTTTTCTGCAATTAACTCTGCCATGCGAATGTTGCCTTGAATTATGCATGCCTCAAGAATGTTGGAGAAAGCGGCACCTGGACATTTCTGCAACCTGTCCTCTGCATAATTTACTGCCTCTCTGAACATTCCTGCGTGGCTTAATATGTCTACTATACAAGCATGATGCTCCATGCTAGGTATAACATGGTATTTATCTTTAAGTAGGGAGATAATATCCAGTCCTTCATTTACCAGACCTTTCAAGCTGCATGCAGATAATGCTCCAAGAAGAGTAATTTTATCAGGTCGGATACCATACTTGATCATCCTTCGGAACATTCCAAGAGCTTCTTTATCTCTTCCATTATGAAATAGACCAAGCAGCATTGTGTTCCATAAGACCAAATCCTTGGAATGAACTGTATTGAAGATTTTCCTGGCATGCTTCACCAAACCCAATTTACAGTACATGTCAGTTAGGGCGGTAGCAACGATTTCATCATCCCCGAATCCAAGTTTACAAACAAGGCAATGGATTTGAGTGCCCTGCTCCATCAAACCAAAACATGAACTCCATCTCAACACGCTGGAAAAAGTGAACTCGGTTGGAACAACACCATTTCGCAGAGCCGTTGCAAATAGGCTGAAGGCTTCTTCCATTAAGCCAGTCCTTGCATAACCTGATATCAGTGCATTGCAAGGCTCTGAGTCCCATGTTGTCATTCCTCTGAAAAGCCGAACAGCATCAGACAACCTGTCAGACATGCAGAGGAAGCAAATAACAGCACTACAAACGATGGAGTTTGAAAGGAAACTTGTTTTGAGGCATAGGGCTAGAATCTGGTCACCCTGAGTGAAGTCCTCCATGTCAGAGCATACACTGAGCACAGTGGACACAGTGAAGCCATCAACTGAAAAGCCTTTGCTCCTCATGGACCGGAAACACTCAAAGGCTCCATTGCCGTGGGATTGATCCTTATAAACAGATATGACAGAGTTCCATGAAGCAACATCCAGTTCTTGCATGCATGAGAAGACCCGCAACGCGTACTGCATGAGGCCGATTCGGCGGTACATATCAATGAATGTGTTGCCAACTACAGTATCACAGTGTGCCAGCCCGTGGCGGGCAGCAGCTCCATGAAGCTGCAGGCCATGGCGGACAGAGTGGACCGCCGACAAAACGATGGAGAAGGTGAAGCCGGTAGGCCGAACACCGTGCTCCCTCATGTCGTAAATGATCCGTAACGCATCATTCGGACGTGAGCCCGCAATGTAGCCGGAGATGATGGAGTTATAGGAGACTGCATCCCTGCGGGGCATTTCGTCGAACAGCCTGCGCGCGTCCTCCAGAAGACGGGAGGAGACCAGGGCGGCGAGCAGGATGTTGTGAGAGAATACATTTGGCCTGGCAGGCGCATGGCGCAGGAGCGTGACGGCGGAGGAGGCGGCGCCAACGCGGGAGTAGGCGGCGGCCAGGCAGTTGGCGAGGTAGGGGGAGCAGAAGAATGCGCGGGAGCAGCGGATGAGGTGGGCGTGGATCGCGGCCGCCGCGGTGCGGGAGGTGCAACGCGCGAGGAGCGCAGCAGCGACACCGGGAGTCAAGGATGAGGTTTTTGACAACGACGACGAGGAGGGCATCGGCGGCGCGGTGGCGATGAGGCTCGCTGCTCGGGTGCTTTTGCCATAGGGATGCGGCGCGCGACGGCGCGCGTCCTAGTCAGCCCGTCGTTCAAGAAATCATAATGTTCATCCTATAGCGCTTGAAGCATTGAACGCTTCTGATTAATCTGGACCGTCCGCGCATGTGTTAAGATCGCATCCCACATAAATTAGTGACAAATAAAGAATCAGGGGAAATATGTAAAGGCATGTATATAATAATTATTCCTATAAGGTCTTCTTTGTAACGCAGGATTCGAATAGGATATGATGGTATATGCAAAACAGAGAATTGAAAAACACATGAATTTTGTTCGAGTGGTTGTTTGGATAGACCACAGGAAAAACGTAGAAATCTTTAAAAAGAGGTATGGCTGGAGACTTCCTTTCCTACGTTTTTCCTATGAAATCGGTTCCATAGGAATTTTTCCTTCAAAATTCCTAAGAACCAAAAGATGCTACAGTGTCAATTCCTATAGGAATGAGATACTATGTTTTACCTACCAAATTCCTTTCAACCAAAAGATGCCATAAATGTTGAGACAATTACATCATTTTGTTTTGGCATAATTTGCGGCATGTTGGTCTAAATAAAAACTGTAAACTCGCCATTGAAATCCACCGTTGAGTTGAATTTTAGATTAGAGATGAATGCTCGAATGACAATTTTGATGGTTGACAGACACTTGTGTGACAAATATGTAAGTTATTTATTTAATTTTCCAAATCCATGATAATGGTTCAAAGAGTTGGCAAAACTTATTTGGGCATCACACACCTATATGGCTATAAGGTTCTTGCTGACGCACTGTGAAATTCGATTATTACACGGCTACAGATAAATTCGAATGTTGCTTGGTGAGCCATGCAAAATCACACTAGTGTCCTTGAGATAAATCACTCCAACTTATTTGATCCTTGTAATTACATTACAGTTGATAAGATATATGCCATCGTGATTTTCACGTATTTCGTATTTCAAAATTAAAGAGATGAAGTTAATTGGGGGGACAAAACCATGATGCCGAAGTAAAGCAGCAGGGCTGACTGGGCCGACAGCCGACGTCCGAATCAGAGGATGTGACACATCTATCGCAATCTTCTTTCTCTAACAAGATTGAACAGAAAACCTTGACAATAAATGCAGGCATCGAACCGAAGTCCCTCCGTCCCAGTTTACTTCACATTCTAACCATGTTTTTAGATGTCTAGATTCATATACCATAGAATGTATTCTGGATCTTCTATCAATCTGGACATGTGTTTTTTCCATATTCATAGCATCTTCTATGAACCTAGCACATGGCCAAAATGCCAAGTATTCTGGACAGAGGGAGTAGTTCTTCCTTACTATCCACATCAATTCCTAGCAATTCCTAAGAAATGCATGGTTACAGTTGAACTACTCACCAACATCTAATTTCTCATTATATCTACACCAGTATGAACAAGCTTTCCACAACCAGTATGAACAAAGATTTCCACATCTAATTTCTTATCGTATCTACACTGGTTGACTGACAGGCATGCGCTCTTCTACACCAAAAGGTCCAAGCACACACTTTCATGGCTGCTCAAGCACTATTGATGCTGCTGTTTCAGAATATCTTGTTCCCTTTGATTCCAAAGCACATGATCTATGCATTGAAGCGGAACCATCGACCAGACTAAACACAAAAACATTTTTTTCTCTGACCAGTGCATTTGGCTGCATAAAAGACACCTTGTCAGTCTTCTGTCATCATTGTTTGATCTTCTCCATGACTTCTATCTATTTCTCGCTGTAAATCATTGTTCCTTCTGCGGTACTGATAGTAATAGCGCAGTGTTACCACACAAGAGAATGCTGCAGAAAGAGACGTTCCCTGATAAGTTCGTCTGCTATTTACAAATAAAATAACAGATCTTGATGACTGTTGTCAACTGCATTTAAGTAGCCACTCCAAAGTTATAAAAAAAATTAAAAGGGGGGCATAAGGAGGCAATCTAGCACATCAAAAAACATAAATGGGTTAATTTATAATATGCTTTCCAAAACAATGAACATCTAGGAAATATGACGTTGCACATATTGTAATAATTAAAACAGCCTGAATCAAAAGGATAATTAATATCCATACAAGGCCATTTTTTACTTCTTGGTATTGATCAAATTCCAAGTCGATTTTAACTCTACAAAGTATCTACAACTTTAACATTTAAGGAACTTCTAAAGCTAATCTGATGTTCATGCCACAAATTTTCACACTATTATACCATGTTAGCAATACATATGGATATGGGTGAATGCAAGCAGTTCGGTCCCAAGAGTACGCTGTTATGGACATCACTTACCATAAACACAGGAATTAATTTCTATTATAACACATTTATAATCTTAATAAATAGAACTATACTCATTTCTAGCTCAATTTGAATTCAAATGTCAAAAGGATGCGATAACCGTAAGATATTTAGGGTAAACGAAAGTCATGTATGAAGATGCAAAGTTCTCCATCTTGCATCTATGATCCCCAGCAATTCACTGTGCATTATATGTTTCAGTATCGGATTAAAGGCATCTTGGTATGTTGGTAGCCAATGCTCGTTAAACAACCAAATAAAAAAATGACAGTAGTTTGGAATTAACAGTACTTTTGCAAATATCTCGAACAGATAGCTTAACCACTACCCATGACTACCATTTTTTCTGGGTTCAATAGTACAATCGAGAAATAAGATATAGCACAATGCTCAATGATATTTCTTTTTTATATATTATTGCACCAACAATAAAATATTATATAAGAAGTTCATATAAGCTAGTTGTTTCAATGCAACGAATTACCAACATCATACCTGCCAAGATGCGTGTCTTCACACTAATTAAGTTCCAGCAGGTAATTACTGCAGCAGCCATGACAAGTTTCTTGCGTGGACAGGATTTCCATGCATTTAGAATCTGATCTTTCAAACCTTTAGCTGGAAAATACAGGCAATGACTATTCACACATTTAGGGACACTTCAAACAAAAGGGTTAAATGTCACATACCTACTGTGTGAAGTTGACCCGAATAGCACCTATAGAGTTTTGGAAGTGTAAAACAACTGAAGAATCCTGCAATTTTTCAACTTTTCATCGTATCAAGATGATATATAGATGAAGCCGTACAGAAATTTAGTTTATATTTCCACTCAACCATACCTGTTGCCAAAAGGCTCCGTACTGTTAGCAGATGACCAAATTTAGCACCAAATAGAAGAATAGGCAACACCTAAGATTGCAGGAATCAGATACCACATAATCAAATCAAGAAATTCCTACTTATATCTCCATGAAGACAGCAAGGAGTTACTTTGAGGGTCATTGATGGGTCACCAGAGAAAACTGATTGGGCCATAGATATGACGGTGTTAACAACTGGCAAGACAGCTTGGATAGCATGTCGGACATCTTCGTCGGTCAATTGAAATTGTCTTACAGGTTCCCTCTGCTGTCTGTTACAGTTTCAGGTCAACAACACCATAACACATTATTTCACAGAAGTGGCAAAGAAGTAGTTGAACATTACTGAACTATACCTCTGAAATACAGAATCCTTGAAGAAAGCTAAGCCCAACATCACAATGCCGAATTGGCAACACATTGAGATCGGACTGTAAGTTACAAGGCAACATCAAACACAAGATTAAAAGTATGTAACATCTGGAAAAAGAAATTGGCAGAATACATCCAAAGTTCTACATGCCTGAAGTTCATGTCTGTTGACAATGAGGATGAGATGAAAACCATAGATCCAGAGCCAAACCAAAATGCTGATTTAGCAACATCATTCCACATTACCAAGTAAACGACTGTCTCCCAAAGACCTTCCCAGCCATTATGCCCTTCATTATTAGCTCCTGTTTATGAAACAAAATTTAACCACCGTTAGGCAGGAAACTGATAACCATCTTGAGAATAATAACATAGCACATCAAAGAGAAGAATGAAAAAAAAATAACTGCATGGTAAAATTTTTTTTGAAAGAAAAACATCACATCTCCCAATGAAATTATGGATGGCAAAAATGGAGAGCAACTATAATTTTCTACTAAATAAATGATGTGCATAAGCATGATTTACCCACTGCGGAAATATCAACATAATTGAAAGAAACAATAACTTGGATATATCTTACAAAAACTGATAAACGGGATCACACAATATGACGGCTTTAGTTAAGAATGTGACCCACATTATGCGACGTTCTCTGTCTGAAGTCCAAATGACACGTTGAAAATTACATGAATACACATTCTAATGCAATTTTGAGCCCTAGTGGGCAGTAGAGGGTACCATTTTCAACGAAATTTTAACTATTGCATTTATCAGTTTATAAGACGTGGATAATTTCATCACCTGATTAAAGAATAAAAACTGAAACTATAGATGTAACGAATATATAAAAAACCAAAGAAAATATTATCTAGCTAGTATACAGTATAAGCAGGTCATTATTCCAATATTTGCATGTTTATACTAGGGATTGTAAAATGGTCTGACCACTTTATACTGATGGTACTCGTTGACTGATGATAAATTGGGAACGAAAAGGAAACAACGCCTGAAGCAAGATGATCTCTTAATCCAGCAGAAATCAACATCTACAAAGTGCAAACAATTCAACATAGATAGATAGTCACTATATTTACAGAAGGAACAAACTGATCAGTCCTCAAACTACTTATTTCATGAAAGCAAGAAATCCCCTAGAGCAGCTTCGTGTTTTCTGATTCCCTCTATGATACACAAACACAAGTGGTCACAACATAATAACCGCATTGCCTTTGTCTCAAACATGTAATGTGATGCCATCCAGCAGGAAATTTCATCAAGAGACTCTTAGTAAGGCCGAAACTATAAAAAATGTACTACAACGGTCCAGTATTTTCTCTGAACCATAAATTAAAATACGAGTGAGACGTTTAGTGGATATTGCAGACTGACCTCGAGTCAAATTAGTGGGGGGATAAGACACTAGGGCCAAGCTCGAACCCTCCTCCTTCACTAACACCAAGGATCCCTTGGCAGTCTGCGTCTTCCTGCTGATCTTCCTCCTTCGCACCTTCTCCGCCGCTTCTTCCTCCACCACTTCCTTTCCATTTTCCACCCTCCCCGGCCTCACGTTCCTCTTCACGGGCGACGCCGGAGTAGACGCCGCAACGCCCGCGGCACGCGGCTCCCTCGTCCCACGGCGCTTCCTCCGGGGCGACGCAGCGGTGCCCGTGCCTTCGTCGGCAGTCGCGGCGCGCGCCCTCTTCGAGCGGCGGGCCCGGGCGGGGCGGCCGCCGGGAGGGGAGATGGGGAGGGGCACGTCCTCACGTGGGGAGGGGGCAACCGGGGAAGGCGACGGCGGCGGAGGCGCCGCGGTCAAGTCGGCGACGGCATTAGCGACGTCGCCGGAGGGGGAGGGCGGCATTGGGGTTGGGGGGGCGAATTGCCCTCGTACCATGCATAAACGGGACCATTTCCCAAACCCCACTAGTAAAGAGGCCTTCTCTCTAACACCACTGCCGAATGCACCGGTCTCTCCCAAACACCGACCACATCTCTCTTTTCTCTCCGAGATTGCCCCTGCCTGCCTCCCCGTTAACAAATCGAAACCGGCAGCCGGCGGCGCATCTGCCGGACACGCCGAGGGAGGGGGAGACATCGGCGGAGGGGGAGACGCGGGCCGACGACGCAGGAGGCCACCCGCGCGGGCGCATCTTAGGATGGCGGCGCATCTCGGAGTGCGCTCGGCGCGACGGGGAAGAGAGCTCGGCGCGGCGAGGGAGAGAGCACGACGGTGGCGCATCTTGCGGGTCGGCGCGGCGGGTGGCGGCAAGGCTACGCAGCAGCGCGGCTGGAGCTGCGTGGGAGGGCTTGTCGCGGCGGCACTGCTGGAGCTGTGCGGTGGCGCACGGGCGTCTCGACGGCGCGACGGGAGGCGGCTCAGCGTGCGCGGCCGGGGAGGGCTTGACGCTACCGAGCTCGACGCGGAGGAGCTCGGGTGCCGAGGTTGACTGCTTCCGCTCGAGGAGCCCCGTCCCCTTCCGCGTCGGCGGCCGTGACGCTGGAGCAGGCGCGTCTCCTGCGGCGCGCGCAGCCGCATCCGCTGCAGCGCCGGCGAGGCTCCCTACCAGCCCGCAACCCACCTCCCGCCTTCGGCGACCACGGCCCGCGACGTCCCCTTCCTCTCCCTCGCCGAGCTTGGTCCAGCTAGATGCCGAGCATCGGGCGCGGGGGCGCGTTCCTCCCCTGCCGCGGCGTCTGGCGCGCGGCCGCGTCCCTCCCCTGCTGCGGCGTCGCGCGCGCAGGCGCCGCCCTCCCCTGCCGCCGCCGCGGCCATAGCATGGCGCGGGCTCACTCCGGCGGCGTCGCTCGCCTCTGTTTCGATTTTTCCTGGTTCAATTTGGCTCACGGGAGGACGGAGGGGCATTCTCGGTAGAGAAAAGCCGGATGCCGCTGGATTTGGTGTTTGGGAGTGGCGGACGCGTTCGCCAAGTGGTGTCCGGGAGAAGCAGCCGTTACTAATGGTGTTTCGGGGATGGTCCTCCTTACGAGTGGGGTGAGAGCAATTACCCCGGGGTTGGGGCGGCGGGGTGGCTCGGCGTGTCGGCCTCCATTTCCATGGCTCTGGGTTTTTTTTTTTTTCCTGGAGATGGGCTCTGGCTTTGCCGTTCCGCCGAGTTCAGGATGCAGGTAATTCTAGGCCAAGTTAATATAAAAAAGTTCATTCTGTATTCGTCAACTTTTTCAGGGTGTTCGGCAGCCGGAATTTCCTCCGGCTGCTGCTGCTTGGGCTGCTACACTTAGGGGTGTTCGTTGAACTGCCGCTAAAGTTTAGACCCCTCTAAAAAAAGAGAATCTTACTATTTAAATTTTTTTATTAATTTAATGACAAAACCTATGTCACGACCCCCCCTCTAAATCGCGAGACGAATCTAATGAGCCTAATTAATCTATGTTTTGCTACAGTGATGCTACAGTAACTATCTTCTAATCACGCCTTAATTACCCTCATTAGATTCGTCTCGCGAATTCGAGCGGAGTCCTGAAATTAGTTTCGTAATTAAACTTTATTGTAATCACAATATTCGTTGGAAAAACCCTCTAAAGTTTAGACCCCCTGCGCCGAACACCCCCTTAACTAGATTGCTACAGTGCGTGAATTCTCCGCTACAGTGTTCTCTCTCACTATTGAAACTGTAACTGCAACTGCATCCTCCAACCGAACACCCCCTTTATGGGTCCGACCCCCGCCCTGCCAAAGCCGTCGGAGGCAAGGAACGACACGATACGGCGGGAAAAATGCCGCTCGGCGGCGAGTTTGGCACGGCGGCGTGGTGTTCACAGGCAAGCGGGGGGGCAATTCAGCAATTGCCCCTCTTTCCAATGGCCAGTAGCCATTTGCCCTCCTTACGAATGGGCGTTATGATTTACTCTCCTTATCAATTTTTGAGTCGGGATTTGCCCTCTAGGCTTTTTTTTCCCCTATTCTGCCCTTCTTCATACCGATTATGCCCCTCCACTCCTCTTCCTCCTCCTGCCGGCGACCATCGCCGCCATGGGCGCCGCCGCCTCCTGCCCGCGGCTGGTCGTGCAGTCCCCGCTCCTCCGTCGATCCGCCGCCGTGGGGGACTCCGCGCTGTCGGTTCTGCCACCGGTTGGTCTCGACGTCGCACATGAAGCAGCCGCTGGCGCCGGCATCGCCGGAACTGCGAGCAGCGCGCCGGGTGCCGAGCAAGGCGGGAGCGCGCGGCAAGCGCCCGTGAGCGGGTTGGTGACGGTCAGCTCCCCTGCGCTCTGGTCGCGGTAGAGCACGAGCCCGCCCGCGGCGGCCACCGGCAAGGGCCCCGGCGCGCCGTGCCACAGCGCACAGGCGCGCTCGGCCGAGTCGAAGACGACCGCGGGGCGCGCCGCTGGCACCAGCGGCTGCTGCTGCTCATCCTTGCGGTCGGAGTCCACGAGCATGAGGAACCACGGGTCCCGAGCGGGGACGCTGGAGCAGGCGGCGCGGAACGCATTCGACTCTGCGGCCGCGCGCCACCGGCGGGAGACGCCGCGGAGGCGGAAGAAGCTGGCAAGCGGGAGGCGCGCGAGCACGCGCTCGAGCATGTCGTCGTGGAGCTCGCCCAGCCCGGCCGCGTCGCACTTGCTCTTCTTGCTTTCACCACTCCTTTCCACCGCGGTCGCCATGCTCTGCTCGACGCAAAGACACTGAAGGTGGCCAGCAGAGGGGAAAGAAGCAGCAGCAGAGCAGAGCCGCAGTGAATCCAAATGGCAGCACCGGTGGAGTAGTGGCGCGAGGCCGCTTGCTTTATACGAGTGGACGGGCACAGTACTGGGAGGAGTGGCTATGGGAACCCGAAGCTTCGTGGGGAGCCGGCGGTGATGGAGGGGAGTAGTGGCTATACGACCAGCCGTGGGCAGGAGGCAGCGGCGCCCATGGCGGCGGTGGTCGCCGGCGGGAGGAGGAAGAGGAGGGGAGGGGCAGAATAGGCATAAAAATGCACAGAGGGCAAATCCTGATTCAAAAATTGGTAAGGAGGGTAAATCATAAAGCCTATTTGTAAGGAGGGCAAATGGCTACTGGCCATTTGGAAGAGGGGTAAATGCTGAATTGCCCCGGCAAGCGGGTGATGGTTCTTTCGAGTTGGGTCATTTACAAGTGGGTCTCACATGTCGGTGGCATCTCTGTCACAGACATTGGGTCCTATATGATAATTAGGTCAAAACCGCTAGCTAAAACTGGTTAAGGAGGGGAAAAAAATCCGGTTTCACTAGTTGCGAGTCAACTTACCCGGTTTTGTAATAAAGAGAGGAAAATCAAACTCCGAAAAAAGTTGAAGAAGGTAAAATGGACTTTTTTTCTTAAAAAACACAGTGGGTCAATGGGTAGATAGCAATATATGGTGTTTTCTTCAATATACTAGCAAAGCCTTGTTGAATTAGGACATTAAACTTTGAAAATAGATAACTATTATTTTTTAAAAAAAATGCAAAAAGAAATTTCATTAGTATTAAAGCACATTACATCCTTGATTACATAAGTCACCTAAAAAATGCCAACTCCATTGATGTATTTAAACTTGGTTTAAAAACTTGGGTCACGAAACTTAGATAATTAGATATCGATTCCAAAATTGATTTGTTTTTAAATTCATGTTAATCCGCCTCGTGCGTTTCATGTTAATATGTCTCGTGCGTTCGAAGTCGATTATGATACGACAACTCTTGAATTCAACTCTATAATTTTTCTTAGGGATAAGCCTTGAACACTCCTGATATGTCTCATGATTTCGACTTTCCGCTGCAGCTATTTTTTTTTTTTGAGCTATTTTTTGTTGCAGCTTAGATGGCAAAACTGAAGGATTCAAGAAATCATTGCACAGGAGTGAAACCACACTGGTGTGAGCTTGGATAGTTCGTGTGTAGCAATAGCAACATGCCGCACTAAACCCTTTAATGCTTTATTATTTCTTTAACAATTGTCTAAGCGAATTAATTTAAAAAACAATCATGTTTCTCATAATTATTATGATTATGCAAAGTAATGTATTTTTTTATCACGTGTGTGGTGCACATGCATTAATACTAGTCGAGTGTAATTATCCTACAAAGCTAGGAATGTACGTCATTTATGAGGAAGCAGACGACTCTTGAGCGGCGCTTTTTGGCCGGCCCATTCGCCTCCGGCGGCCTTGTCGTCAGTGGAGGAGGGTGGCCCGGCAAGGCAGCGACGGCGGCTGCGCGCGCGGCCAGGGAGCAGGCCGGCACAGAAGAAGACGCACAGGGTCAAAATTGTCAGGTTAGGTCTGATTTAGAGAGAAACAATGAAAAGTCTGAGAAAGAGAAAATAATAGTAAAGATTGGAGATTTGGGAGCCAACTAATAGCGTTACTTGGATGTCACCTTTATTAAGAACGTTTTTCTTTGAATGTCGACATTTTTAACCGTACTATGAATCTAAATATCCCGGAAGCAGTCGGTGTCTTTTGGCTAATTGGGTCCGCTTTGAGCCACTTGGGTCAACGGCTTTGAGCCACTTGGCTCTATTGACCCACAACCCAAAACAAACTTGCTGGGTCGCATGGGTCAAACTTTGGGTCGACCCATTGTGACCCATCTGCATAGTGGCGCCGAGTTCAAGAATTTCTTTTTTTTTAATGAGTTCAAGAATTCTTGGATTATAGCATTGCCAAGACTCAAAATATGTTTGACATGGATTCTCACTAAAACTATTTTTTTTTCTAGAAAATATATTTTTCAAAAAACCATTTTCTACACAAGAATCACTTCTCAAAATGTTTGACAAAACATCTTCTCTTATTGAACGAATGCTAAAATGGGTGAGAGAAATAATGAGAAGCTATATTTTTATAGCTTTGGCTACTAGTATATATACCAAATTGAAAAGTGCTTATTGTGGTGAGAAGCTAAAGTTGTTTTGTTTCGAACCGTTCAGCTAGCTTGTTTGGCTAACTTCTTCAAGAATTCGAAGCAGAAACACTTCTTAAATCCATGGCAAACACACCGAGTGTAATTTTGGATGGTAAATAACGAAATTTCTTCAATCCTATATAGGGGCTCTTAACCATGAGCAGTGCTACATCTACAAAAAAAATTGACAAGATTACCACAAAATGCTGACGTGGCAAAACATGGTTGGTTTGCATGATTTAAAATTGGCATAATTCCATGAAATACTTGCTATAAATTCACTCATACGTAAGCAACACTTGCTATAAATTTTGTGAGAATGTTGTAATTTTTTTTAGACGTAGTATTACTTCTTAACCACAAGGGTTGGATTCCGTTGAATTCTAAGAGTGCATTGATCAGATTCACGGTGGCTGATCAGAACTACACGCACATGCATGGTGGATAATAATAAGGCTATACTATATTTTGTCTGTGTCAGATTAATTTTGTCCTGAAACGCTAGTGGCCTTTGTTGTTTGCTTTTCGATCCAGAGTAACAACCACTCCAGAATCGTACTAGTAAACAAGGCAGAACCAACAGATTAGTTTGGTCGCTAGTGCAGCCTGCCAGGACAATATCCGTACTTTAGTCCAGGTAGTGTGTACTTCAATTTTGGCTGTTACTAGTGATAATTAGATAATTTTTCCTTAACTGTTGCAGTTAAGTTTTATTTAGTCTGTCTCTTGATAATGATAACAATACCGAGCCAAGCTTGATGATGATTAGGTACGGGTAATGTTTCTATGTACAGGTTGGCTACGGATAAATTCGTTATCGGTGCACTGGGTAGCTAGCTAGTGTTACAAATTGCGACTAGTACAGGTAATGAGAGTGTAGTGCACTGCACACTCGAAACAGCTGTAGGCTAGCTAGCTCCAAGTAAGTAGCTTTGATTCCTGGAGAAGAAGTAGAGAAGCATCATCGCTTCGCTTGGATCGGTGGTGGGAGCAAGGTACCCAACAATGGCGGGCGACGCTTGGGTGATGGACATCATTTGGCACACAATGATACTTGTGGGCAAGGCGGTGGTCAGCGTTTGGAGCAACTGGTCGACGGAGATCCTGCTGGGCGTCAGCTTCGTGATGCAGCTGGCGCTGAACTACCTCGCCGGGTTCCGGTGGCGCGGCGCCTCCGCCACGCGGCGGCGAGCCATCTTGTACTGCTACGTGGGCGCCGACTTCGTGCCCGTCTACGCCCTGGGCCACCTCGCCACGTGCGCGTCCCGGGATCCGCGGCCGCTCCTCCCGCTGTGGGGGCTCTTCTTCCTCCTCCACCGCGGCGGGCCAGACGGCATCACCGCCTACCAGCTCGAGGACAACAAGCTTTCCGAGCGCTCCGTGCTGGACTTGGCCCTGCAGGTGGCCGGAGCGCTCTACGTCGTCTACCATTCGTTGTCCGTGAGCTGGGCCTTGGCCCTGGCTGCCGTCTTCATTTTTCTTGTCTGTGTGCCCAAGTGCGCCGAGAGGACGCTGGCCATGTACCGTGCCAACCTGAGCAACCTCAGGAGCTCCCTGATCAAGGACCAGCAGCAGCAGCAGCAGAGTCGTCGCCGCCGCCACTTGGCGATCGGAGGAGGAGACGCCACGACTCGCCTGATGACGGCTCACTCCCTGTTCCACATCTGCAAGCACGCCTTGGTGGACTCCACGGTGGACGAGACGTCGGCGGCCGCTGCCGAGACCAAGAGGGAGCTGTTCGCGCTGGAGTGGGATCCCCTGTTCGAGGTGATGGAGATGGAGCTCTCCCTCATGTACGACTTCCTCTACACCAAGGCCTCCGTCATCTACACGCGGCCCGGCTACTGCCTCCGCGTCCTGTCGCCGCTCGCCGCGCTCGCCGCGGTGCCGCTGGTCATCCTCATCCAACAAGGCGGCGGCGGCGGCGGCAAGCAATCGGACGCCGTGATCACCCTCGTCGTGCTCTCCGCCACCGTCGTCCTGGAGACGGCGTCGCTGCTCAGGGCGCTCGCGTCGTCCTGGACCGGCTTCTTGCTCTGGAGCGGCGAGCTGCGGCCGGCTTGGGTTCGCCACGGACTCGTGTGCTCCGGCCGGTGGCAGCGGTTCCGTCGCCTGGTCGCGTCCCTTGACCGGATCGCCGGAGTCCGAGACCACCGGCGCTGGTCCGGCAACATGGGACAGCTCAACATTCTCAAGCTCGTCACCTGCAGTCAGCGATCCACGGAGGAGGAGCAGGATTTCTCGGCCCGCGGAGTCAAGCGGTACGAGTGGACCGTCAAGATCGCACACCCAGTCAAGAAGCTCGTGTACCGGCGCGTGTGGCGCAAGGTGCGTGAGTTTAGGGATGAACTGAAAGCCATAAGGGACAAGGCCAAGGCAAGCAACGAGGACGCCATGAAGATGGTGCGTTTAGCTTCCCGGCTCAGGACCGAGAAGGGTAAGAGCACGCTGGAGCACCACAAGTTGCTCGACCAACTAAAGCTGTACCTTGGCCGAGAGCTCCAGCTGGGCATTCTCATGTGGCACATCGGCACCGACGTCTACCTCGTCAATTCCGGCGGCAAAGCCAAGGCCACTGATGACGCAGCACAGCGGGTGGAGGCAATCAGACGCTGTCTAACTACATGATGTACCTGCTCGTTCTGCGCCCCGAAATGCTGCCGGGCCTGGTCACCTGCAGGTTGTTCGAGCTCACCTGCTCCGATTTGTCAGATAAAATCTGGAGGAAACGACGACGTCACTACCCCACGCTGGACCAAACCAATCAGGACCAGCTTGCCGAAATCCTTTACAAGTACAGCAGAAGAAAAGCTCCGGAGAACGACGGGGAATCCGGCACCAAGGAGACCATCACGTATCTCATCCTCCTAGGAATCAAACTGGGACAGCGCTTGATCCAACTGGACGACGACCCGCTCCATCCGGAGAGGAACATGGTGAAGGTGATCCTGGATGTGTGGGTGGACATGCTCTTCTATGCGGGCTACCGTTGTAGCAAGGAGTCCCATGCAAAGCAGCTGGCCTATGGTGGCGAGATGACCACCATCGTGTGGCTCCTGGCAGAACATGCTGGCCTCTTTGTTGCCCCCAAAACTTCCCCTACCTAGCTTGATGAGGAAAGAAAAGAGTGTAGTCAAAAGTTGTTTTTTTTCCCAATTCCTTTCTAATTCCTGCATCTGTTTTCCTCGTCTTTGGTTGTCCTATTCTCCCACTTGCCCCGAATAAGGTAGCTACTAGCTAGTTCCTTGTGCCGTTGTATCATATATCCTCTCACCATATGAATATTGTTGAATTGGTGCTACTTCCTTCTCTAGCCACGGTACTCCACCATGTTGTTGATTTTCACTCTCCTTTTTGCTTTTCCTTTTCAGAAATAATTTCCTTATTTACCTTCCAACTTTACACTTGTTCCTTATTTATCATCAAAATTTTAAGTTTTTCTTATCAGCCATCCAATCTGAAAATGATTACATTTATACCATCTATGCTTGACGCATGGAAAAGATGCAATTGTCCCTGCACTATCAAATTTTTTGATAGAATAACCATGAATTCCCTTTATACCATTTCTTTGTATTCGGTCATCAGCACAAATACAAATTTATTGTTGTACTATAACGCAAATGAAAATATCATTCCAGGACGTAGTAGCCTCATCTCTTTCCTACGCATGTTCAGCTGTTGTAGCGTGGCCTTCGTAATAATGGCCTTCCATTCTGCCGCCTCGACGATAACACTAACCTGCAGTTCGCACCGTTTCTTTCAAGGGTCATCCATTACGAAAAGACTTTCCTGAGTGGATATGTGGGAGTAACCTAGCCAAAGCAATGCCTCGTCTACCTCTCCACTGGCCGACCAAGAATGACAAATATATGTTGGCAACTTCTCCCGTAAGCTCCTTAATGTATAGTGGCTCTTCAGATTATCATACTTTGTAGCATGTATACGCACAAGAGTGATGAAACTGCTAAGGCAGGTAGCAGATATAGAGCCTTCGGTGTAACCGATGAGTGCCAGAGACTAGATTGACCTGATAAGCATACAAATAAAATTATTCAAGAAAGACAGATTATTTTGGAGTTGTAAAAAATTAATGTTATGTGCTTTCATCACCAAATTTGACGATGAGAACAGTACTACAACCAGTAAATTCAAGTTCCCACCCAGTAAACTAAATGATATCTAATTACAATCATCAAGCAGTTTCTTCTTTAACTCATTCATCCATATCCAAGAATAAAATGATAACAACTGCAACCTTTTTGCTTGCCTAGTCAACCTAGAGAACCGTATTCCGGAAAGCGGAAATCAGTCTTGGTGACAACAGCAGGATGAATGCCAAAACTGAGCCGAAGAACATCTTGGTCAGGTAGTTCATAAGGTCCAAGTCAGTATCGGTGTCGTTAGGCTTCCTGGTCACAAGGGCTGAAGCAGAGGGCAGAGCTTCAACAACAGCATCTGCAAGGTCAGAGATGAACGACGACGTGCATCCAAGAGCAGGAACCCTGCCCCAGTTCTCAATGCCGGATTCTAGAGCCAATTCCTTGTACTCCATGTCAATTTCTTCCAATGTCTCAATGTGCTCACTCACAAAACTGTATATATCACAGAGAGTTCAGATCACAGGAAACCAAAATATGGTGTGGAATATCAAAATTACAGTAAGTCAAACTTATGTCGAACATGATAAACCAGATGTTGGCATAGGCTTGTTATATCTTGAAAAACACCTTAGTGAAACGAGACAATCGATAATCTGTTAGACATCACCTTAGGGAGGCCATATAGAGGGCACTAGTTTAGGTCAAACACCCGTTTAGCGAAAATATATGAAACTAAAACATTTAGCGAACGAATGCAAGTTTAGCACCAAGTGTCGCAACTAACCATATTATGAAGTGATACCAACATGATAAACATGAACAGCATAGCAGAGCATGTCCAACACACAAGTAGAAAATGAAAATCATATGCAGTTGGTTGCTATGTGCTTGGAATTGGTTCAAGTGATCAATGTAGAAAAAGGAGCAATTAACTATAGGTGACCTGTATCTTGTTTCTAAGGACAACCTAACTACCAGAAAATGCTCAACTTGATCAGTACCTTACTGGAACAGCCAGGAGGCTCTTTACACCCTTTTGACCAAGTTCAACCAAAACTTCATCAGTATATGGCTTCAACCATTGAACTGGTCCAACCCGACTCTGCATGTAGATAAGTGTTACTAGTGCAGTAAATGGCTAACAAGTAACAAAAAACATTAATTTGAAATATTTTCCATTTCATTGTTTCCAAGATAAATGTATTTTGATTTGTAGCTTTTAATAATAACGGACCTGTTTTATGTGCTTTGACTTTCCTACTATAAATTTTGACCAGCAAAGAAACCATTTACTGACAGCAGTATTTCTATGTTTCATTCAATTGTACATACCTGGTATGCCAGAGTGTGGCTGTTTAAAATTCCTCTGGATTTCAACTCTCCCATGATCAAAGCAATGCATTCCTCCATCTGATCTCTGTAAGGATCTCCAGCATCCTCAACATAGGTAAGTGGCACACCATGTGCACTGAAGAATATCATAACCTGTCATATTTTCACACAAGAATAAAAATTAATGTAAGAATGATATTGCTGGCTGTGTCTTTTTCAACAATTATCCTACAACTGAAAGAATAGCAATTCTGGCTGTCACAGAAATAGATGCTTGTTTCTGAAATTTCTCTTCAAAGAACTGATCGATTATTAATTTTTGCAGTAACAAGAAGGATACAAAGATACAATACCATCATCTTATGATAATCCACTGACATTATTCATTTCATCAATCCAAATAGATGAGTACGTCACTAGTCAAAGTTTATCCACAGGAATATATTTTTGACGGGAATAATTTTTTTTTTGGATGGGAATATCCACAGGAATATATCAACAAACACGCCAACAGTCCCAAAAACACTTCTATAAGGAATGACACAGATATGTGAATGCCTGTGATTTTGATCAAGATTGCAGTACAGAAAAAGTAACCCCTACCTCTTCAGGATTGGAGAAAATAGATAGTTCTTTCTCAATTAAGTCAGCCATTGATTTCACATAGCCATCGCGCTGATACCATGATTCAATGATGGAAATTGGCAAGCCAGAAAAGTACGAGTCCTCCCTGCAAGGATACTCTTGTATCAGCTTTTCAGGTTTTTGCAGCAGCTAAAAAATCGCATTTCACATCAAGAAGGGCAACTGCTTACTTTACAATGTCTTGGAGTACACGAATGCTTGACCCGCTTGTTGATATGGAGTACTGAGGGTAAAGGGGAAGAACAACCAACTTTGTAATCCTATCCTTCTTAATCTATAATCAGATAAAAAAACAGAAGAAATTATTCATCAGCAATTGAGAGTTGGATCCACAATTGGAAGTATAACCTGAATAACCATGAAATAAATATAGGATATTCACTAAACAAACTATCAGATTAGATAGACCTCAACTGACATTAGAATAATATAGACAATATTGACATTTCAGAACAAGGAGTCTCACGACGATACAAAAATTAACCATACAATAAACAAAACAAATAGGGAAAATTTTGTTTACTTATTTCCAAATCAATTTCGTTCTGTTTTTCAGATTTCATTACTAAATAAATCTAAGTTTTTGGGATGAATAAGCATTTCCTTGTTATATACCTTAATAACAACATCATCGGTACCTGAAATTTTACATCACGAACTGAAGTGATACAACCAATATCATTTACTGCTGGCTGTAACGATGATAACTTGCCAGCAACTATTTATTGGTATCTGTAACTTGTACAGGGCAAGTGTATAAGAAACACTACTTAAGCCAGTCAATGAGGCACTACGGTTTTCTGTTTTCTGCACCCGTGACATGGTTCTTGTGCAAGATACTGGAATGAAATGCATTTGAAGCAGAGAAATATTTCTGTAAAATAAAGGAAGAAACCTAAGAAAATGATTGAAAATAGACTTTAATTTAACCGAGGCAAGAAGTCTCACCTGATCAATAGCTTCTTCTGTGAAAGGGTACCAATACCGCATTCCAACATATATGTTTGCATGCAGATTTTTCTTTTGCAGTGCAGCCTTCAAAGCATTTGCCTGAAATAAAGTTACTGTGGTAAGAATATGATTAATTACTTTTATATCACAACTATGCTGAAATGATACCCAATATGTAATGAAGTTTCGAAGTTAATGAGTTTACCAGTTGATAAATCAATATCAATACAATGTGATTAAACCATTGATAAAACATGAATAAACCAAAGTTTAATAAAAATTTTAGGAGTTTAGGACATGGTCACTTTACCTGTTCATCAGTAATTTTCCTCAAAGGTGATCCACCACCAATGGAAGCGTACCCCTCCTTACTCTTGGGTGCTCTAAATGTTGAAATAAGTTTGGCCAGTGGTCTTTGAAGAAACCTGAACAGTCTAGGGAGCCGAATGATATCCTGAACATTGAATAATATGCTACTATGTTATTATTAGTTTTAACAACTGAAATTTAAGTGTAGCACAAAATAATTCAGTACACAAAAGGGGAATATATACTTTGGATACGATCATAGCAAATTAGCAATTAGAAATTCTGTATGTCGTAATACATAAGATCAAAGTTACAGGTAAAATTTACTATTTTGGCTAGCTGTCATTCAACTGAAGGGAAAACCAATTGATGCTGAAACAAATGTGTTCAGATAAATCTGTCTAACATGCAAATTATGTTTCTGCATCTAAAATTTTCAAGAGCTTGACAATTGCTAGAGTAGTTAGTTAAGAAGCCACAGACAAGAAAATTTGTATACTATAATATGCTTCAAGGAGTTACAAATGATATTAGAAGTTGCCAGATAGCATGCAGTAAATCAGCTACGGACAATTAGCAAACATGTGAAACACACTGGCAGTAAGAAAAGCATGGGGCGTAATCACATACAGGGTCAGCAAACAGGTTGAACAGAAATGGTTGGACATCATCCAAGGTCTCTGGACCACCAAGATTTAACAAGAGTACACCAACTTTTTCTTCAACAGCTTCAGATGATACACCTTTGGCGTCATCAAATGTGGTACACACATTTGCAGAGCTAGACGTAGCAGCAAGGTTCCGCCGATGTTTAAGTACTGGGCTTCTGTTAACCAAACAAGAGGATCCACTTGCTGCCAACTGCAAGTTCTGTTCATGTTTGGTAGATGCACTAAAACTTGCAAAACTAGTAGCTTTACCACATGACCTGTCAATAGTAGCAACAACCAATCAATATTACCACAATCCATGATATATGCTTCGGTGCAGACATGCAGCTGAACTAATTTTTTTAGTAAAAAAAGAAGGCTATTGTGTCCATTTCAGGAGGGAAAATCATCTAAATATAGACTGAACAGACTTTAAAGCAGATAAACAAAGAGCAATAACGTCAGCAAATTTCCTGAGGTTTCGTTTACAAAAACACCAATGACACCAAATTCAGTTTTAGCAGTACAGTTTCACTCAACTGTGACATTTCAGTCCACAAATCTACAGCTTTCTACCATCTAAAGGAAATATTGAATAACACTATTCTTATGAATGCATTGTGAGACATTAACCTTCTTTCACAAAAGTTCAAGCATAGGCACACCTCCAGCTCGTAAACCCATAAAATTGCCGCACCTTGTATTGCATCCAGAGTACATCACTTGCAACTACGTATTATAATTGTGAGGTTTCACATAATTTATCTTACTACATGTAACTCGATTAGTTGTGTAGGGAAACTAACTAAACAAGAACCAAAAACTTGCTGTAACCCTATGAATTCCTAGTAACACGAGCTCCAGACAATTGATTTATATTAGGATTCATTACAATTAAACTTGAAGAAAATGAAAAGCATCCGGGGCCCATGACAAAAGAAAATGATGCCATAAAAAGGCCCAATTTCAGATAGCGGATCGATCGTCACAAGAAACGAATACAACGAACGATCCCGCAAATGAAAAAGGGAAGGGACCGAGCGGCACTCACGTCGCGGACCCTGTCTTCCCCAAGATTCGGCCGCCGGCGCACCTGGAGCCAACAACCCGGCACTCCATGATCCTGCAAGATTATTTTTTCCCAAAAAAAATGAGAAAAAAAGAACTCTTAATCCAGTACCAAGAACAAGAACCTCGGGAGCGGTGCTGCCCCTGTCCCCCCCCTAGTCATCAAGCTCCAGGGAAGGAAAACCCACGCACGTGCGGGAAGGAAGGAGAAAGGCAAAGAGAACCAACTGACCTTGGAAAGGGAGGGGAGGAGGCGTAGAGGGAAGATCCGCCGGTAGCGGAACCGAGGCGGGCTGCAGGAGGAGGAGGAGGAATGGCGCGGCGGCCTGGATCTCCGTTTCCTCTTCGAGTCGTCTGCTCACTTTCGGTCGGTTCGGCGTGGAGAAGACGAATATTAAATGCGGTTGGCGTGCTGGGTCAAACGTGGCAGCGCGCGGCGGCAACTCCCCCGCGCCCGCCTCTCCGCGTCTTCCACGGAGGCTACAGGGGAGACGGACCACCCCGTCACGCACGTGCCGTGCTAGCGTAGCCTTGTCATGCTCCTGCACCTCTGTCTTCAGAATCCGATCCTTCTGTCTCACGATAATCTGAAGTATTCGAAGTATATTATGTTTAAACAATTTTAGCGTGTTGTTTGTTATACATATTGGATATTGCGAACCAATTCAAGTAAGTGATCATGCATGCATCGCATCTGGTGCCGCACTATCGTGTTGGAATCGTTGAACGTTCTACAGGACGAAAGGTAATGTTTGGTGACAGTGCCGACGTGGAGCAAAAGTGGCCTTTTACGTAGCTTTGGGAGGAAAATCAGATTTTTGCTATTGTTTCGCTATAATTGAAGTTGGCAAACACAATTTCTTGCTTGGAAAAATACCACTGTGGCGCAACAATTCAATTTTTCTTAGAGAGACTGGCGCAACAATTCATGGACAGAAAAAGAAATCACGGGCAGAATTCGAAGAGCCCAGCGGGGTAGCCGAGCAGAGGAGTTCTGGCCCAACAGACTTCATTACCGAGGCCCAGTCCACTTACCGCCCTAGACCCAAACTAAATCCCGGCCTGCAGCGCCACCGCTCCGGCGAGGCGGCGAGCCGACCCTGCCGCTCGGCACCGAGGTCCGGCGAGCTCGGACGATCAGCGGCCGCCGGAGGCGATCAGGTCTGTTCGTTTGTTGCTTGCTTCGCCGTGGGATTCCAGAATTCGATTCCTATTCAACTTGATTCTTGCCGGCAACTCCCTTACATTCCCCCGATACTCACTTTGTACTAGGGTTCGTTTTCGCCGCATCGGATCACCTCGTCCAAGTTTGCCTCCGCCTGGTCCGCCGTCGTGCTCGTTCCAGAAACAGGGGGAGGCCTTCTTTTCCTTCCTCGTCAGGTAAGGAGAGCGCACGTACTATTGCTTATTACTGTTCCTGAACTAAACCAAGTGAATTGCCAGTCAGAAACAGGCGAACTGAACAAACTCGATCTCCTCCTTTTTTATTGAACTTTCCGCATATCGTAGTCAAACAGCAATTCTTTGTTATGTGGTTTTTCGGTATTTGTCATGTATCGTCCACTACTCATTCTACATTGTTCAGTTCAGTCCCAATGTAATGCTTGTCTGCTTGGGCCGTATTGTTCAGTTCATCTATTGTTATGTGTTGTAGTTAAATGAGGTAGGTATGATCTGATAATGGTTGTAGGAGAAAGTCAGGACACGCGCTGCACTAGATGGATTGCCGTGCCACTTAATGCCTCAAACCTTACAATGTACAATGCAAACAACTTCAGACATAATACTGAATTGTATTCTATTTCATCTCTCTTTGAGTTAGACTAGGTAAAGAAACACCGAAAGAGAAGTCCGTGTGTTCTTGAATTTTGTTTCCTTTTTTCAATTACTAACAGCTAAAGACTTCCCACTTTCCCAGGCTAAGATTTCACCTACCATAATGAGAGCATCAAAGGAGGAGTTGTGGGATCATTTCATATCCGAAAGGGATTCAAAGGCATGCTCTAAGCTCATTGATTACTTAAAGGGGGAAGCTCCGGTGATCGATGTCCATGTTCCGGGCTGTGATCCAAATGAGAGACACTTGAGGTCTGCTGATCTGTCGAAGCATTTGACAACTGCAGCCGTAGAATGGATCACCCAGATTCACTTTGCAGGTTGGTCTCTCAATGGCAAGCTCTCAGTTGATGATATTTTCATCTCACCGCTTAGCTATCTTAAGGTGAACAAAGACAAAATGAAGTTTTTAAAGAAGTGCAGACTCAAGCGGAAAAAGAAAGACATGGCGGCTATTGCTCGGGTGATTCACAATGGGATCTTCAAAGGCGCAAGTGACATCCCATATGACATTCGACATTTGCTATGGTTGCTACTACACTACAAGAGTCGTTATGTTAATCTGGTGCGCAACCACCCGTCGCTACAGAATGAGGAGAAGAACCTTTCGACATTTGGAATCCTATACATGAGACTTCAAGAAATTTATAAGCTGGATCGGGCAAAGTACAATAGGATTGTTTCCAAAATCCCCTACTGCAACATTGACCAAGACCACTGGAAATTGAGGATTCAGCAGAATCAATATCTGATGAAACAGATTCAACCCGATAGCACTCTGTCTGCCCAAGTTCAGCAATCCTTTGCTCCTGGAGATATACAACCTCCTATTGAACAACAGATCAATTCTATTGGTCATGAATACAGTAACGGTGGTGATGGGCTACTAGAACTTCTGTGGAACTCAAAGCAGAATCTGATTGATATCTCGGTTGGAGAAGTCAAGCTGAAAAGGGGACAAAAGAGGCAGCAAAAGAGGACAGAAAAAGTTGTTCTGTTTCGGTATCATCAGATGCAGCATATGTTCGATGCAGCCTTCCCACGGATCTTATGCAGATTTTTAAAGGCTATGCATGCAGAGAATGCTGTGCCACAAGGTATAGTATTTCGTGTTACCATGAGTGACATACTTCGGAGACTGAAGTGATGGTTTGGCGTTCTGCAGATGTGATGATTTGAAAACGCCTGTTTCATATAAGATTCTATTTCTTTACATTCTGAGCAAGACCTGTTATGAGTAGATAGATCTTTTGTTAACTTGCTCTTTCTGATTGTCGCTAAAGGCCACATGGATGTCTTTCCTGAGTTATTACCGAATGATTGTCGCGATAAGGCTACTTGTACGAATGTGACCTAGTAGTGCTTGTTCAACCTGAGTTGCTGTTGTTCCGTTGGATGCTGTACCAGGACATGACTTTGACCAATTGAATCGTACGTATAGTGCTTCTCGCAGGAAAAATATCCTTTGAGATGGCTTGTGCAAATTGTATGCACGGACCACCAATCTTATGTACATCAGTGATCCTGGTTTCTTTGTTCCTCCCACTTTTTTTTATGGAGGTTTGCATTCCACCCTCCGCTTGGGTTTGTAAAACCGAAGGCTATTATGCCTGCACCTTTTATCTTCCTTGCAAGTTTCACCATTATTTGGTGTGGCATCCGTTGCTAAAAATGCCTGCCAAGGTGACGGGCAATACTATGCCTATGTTCTATATGGTACAAAATATGCAGCGATCAGCTTCTCAGCCATTGAATATTTATTGAACCATAACTGTTAGATCATATTAAAGGAGATCTTGGTGATTCACTCACTGAACCATCTTGCAAAAAGAGGTCGTCTATCAATGGAAGTCATCTTCACTGCGAGATCATTGTCGTTCTTGATTGGCAAGTGCTTGGAAGAAGCAACCACAAGCGCTGATGAGATGTTACAGAGGCTGCTGCTGCGGGTTCGCGTCGTCGTCAAGGAGGCCGAAGAGCGAAGTATCACAAACCAAGCGATGATACAGCAGCTTAACATGCTGAGGAAGGAGATGTACAGGGGCTACTACGCCCTGGACAACTTTAGAGGAAACCGAGCCTGGAATGACAAGGCGGAACATCACAATGTTTAGTTCCATGATGTAAATCATAGCTCCCCCCTCCGTGTAATTCTTCAAATGCTGTAACATGTACTGAGCCTATTTGGCTACCATTTTATAAATGGACAGGTGGGGATTTCAAAATCCCCCCCCGTTGACAGTCAAAAAAAAAATGTGAGCTACCCTTTTGCCCTCTCTAAATTCAGTCCTCTCAAGCATCATTTTCTCTCCATTGCTGGTGCTAAACCATGCAAGAAAGAACTTGAACAAGTATCCACAAACTTGCGAAAGATCATCATTGACATGGGCGAATTTATCACATTTCTGAAGAACTATTCTCCACGGTACCGTCAGCTTTACAGTATGCATCTTTTCTAGACCAATGCATGTTTGGTCGTCAAATGGAAATGGAAAGAGTTATGGATTTCTTTATGCAAGTGCAGCCTTCTGCTGGAGGAAGCATTGGGGTTCTACCGAAAATTGGTTCAGCTGGTGTTGGAAAGAGCACTCTTGTTGCGCATGTTTACAGTAACGATGAAGTGCGAGACAACTTTTCTCGAATAGTGCTAATCACTCAAGATGATCTGAAAGACAGCCGATTGACCAGTTTGGAAGGTGTAGGTGTCACTATCCACCAAAACAACCCAATGCATTGTGACTATTCACAGGATGTTGATGAGGCTACATGGAACAGGTTTTATGTAGCTTCTGCTGGTTGCCTTGAATCCGGGAGCAAAATCATAGTCACAAGTAGATTAAACAAAATCATAAACTTTGGTACTACACAGGCCCTTATGTTAAATATTCTGCCAATAGAGGCATACTGGTATTTCTTCAAGGTGCGGACATTTGGGAGTATGAATCCAGAATACCAACCGAAATTGGAATCAATTGCTCTAGATATGTGGCATAAAATTAAATGCTTATGAAACTTTCTTTGAAATCCATTGAAATTAGCCTATCTCAAATAATCGCCTTTTATTCGCCTGTCCGTGCCAAAACAGAGGTGAAGGCGAAGCGTTCTGTTTCCCTCTGTTTTTTTCAGACAAACCGCCGCGTGGCATAGTTGTGCCAAAGTGGGCCGGCTTGGTGTCAAAAAAAAAAAAAAAAAAAGTGGGCCGGCTTGGGACTTGTGCGACGGAAGGAACGGCAAAGCCAACAGGGACCGTGCGATGCGAGATAAACGGTGGCAAAGTCATCCGACATGAACGAGCGGAAGCCAGACGATCCGGTTCCACCTTTCCACGTTCACATCTCTAATATTCTCAATGTTGTCGCATTCGTCACTCCTGAAGATGTCCACGTCAGCAGAAAAAATTACAACCGTTAAAATCTGATCTCGCGGTAACTCCTGACGAAGGAAAGAAAGTTCCAGAACACGCAGCCACTCGCATCGCCGCTGTCAGGTGGCGGCGACGCCGACGAATCACCTGAACCACGCGAGCAGGCAACCTTCAGTCGAGATCTTGGGCGGAGTCGACCAGCCCAGCTGCCGTTGGGTAGAAACGTGAGGCCACCTTCACATGCAGCTCACCAGGATGCCGGCGGCGGGTCAAGCGCGATCCCCAGGACACCGCGGCGTGGCCACAACACCAAATCAGGCGATACGAAAAATCATGGCGAGCTGGGGCGCTCGCGACCATGGAGCAACGTGTGTGCTCATAGCTAAGTGCTCATAGCTCTTCCTCCTCCCTATTTTTCCCCGTCGCCCTCAATTGGGAAATAAAGGAGATGAGCAGCCAAAGGATAATGGGAAAATCTATTCGGCTTTCCCCTCGCTCCTTTTGGTTAATTGTCGCTGCCATTATTCCTGACCTTCCCCGTACGGCACCATTCTCAAATTTATTTGATGGTGTCCTTACTCCTTACACTCTCGAGGCACATTCTGAAATTTAGAGCACCACATACTATTACGACTGAAAGATTCATGCTGTACATTGCATAAATATTTACTCTGTGCAAATTTTACTCTTTAGTTCTTCCAAGTTCCAACTACCCCCATATTCTGACAAATGACAATGAGCTGTAGGCATTGTAACTGAAGTAATAAAATGCTTATTGTTATATCAACTGTATATTTATTTTTATAATGCATTAACAAGCATAGATGATTTTCTGTTGACCCTCCTGAAACTGTAGCTTAGCCCTCCCAGAAAATAATCCTAAGCTCTGAACGTCACCATTCCCTTTGACACTTGAGTGGCGAGAAATGGATTGTGATGGTGTAGCCAAATTTTTTTGGTACTGGAGGTTGCAAGCACTTTTACCAATAGTAATTACTGTGAAAATGACAATATAGTTTTGATTTCTGGAAGTCAATCTGATGTTAATATTGAGCCCTTAAACAATCTTTGTCACCGCCGGTGACCCACCAGAACGCATTTCAGCCTGCGCTCAAATACCAATATACTGCCATTAGCACCATTGTTTGTGTATACCAGGTACTTTCTATGGCCAATCGAATAGAACTGAAAAGTAAGTGGATTGATATGGCTGGAAATGAAGATCCTGATAATCCATTCCTTGCACTAGATTCGTGCTATCCAACAAGTTTCTCTGACAATGGCAAAGTTAATTCACCCACATCTAGCACAATCTCTCCATCTTCAGTAAAAGATATCTGGTGGTATTGAGTGTGTCATTTGCAAGTGTACCAAAATTGAACCTTCAGTTGTATCCTTGAATAATTCTGTGATATGGAAAAAAAACATGTGATAATTGTAGACATTTATTCTGTAGTAAAGTGAAATATTATGTTTTGAATGGCATGGCATCTTTTCATGCCCTTTGAGCCTTGAGTCCATCTGAAGCTTAATAATTAGCAGCAGGAGAGGCTAGCAAATTTAAGTGTTGACTATGCAACTAATGTCGTAGTAAACTACAGTTCTCATCATAATTTTGATTCTACATGGTTCTCACTTCTCAGAATTCCACTTTGCATTTTTCTTTTTCTTTTTTCCTCGTCGTGCCATCTCATAGTTATATCTGATCCATATGCAGAAATTCAAGAAATGGATTTGCGGTTTGATCACCTTTCCATCTTAAGTATTCAGTAATGTCTTTGCAGATTGATTACCGTTCCCGGATACAATCACTTATCTGATTCAAAAGTCACTGTCTTAGCTGCACAGAACAACAGACTAAACAATGATCTGTACTACTACCAGCTGATGATAGGCTACTACGATCCTAACACGGGCTTAACAAGAAATCTATCACTAGATGTGATACTATATTGCTGTATAAACATACCTCAATTTTACTGCAAAAGGAGCAGCTATCAGCCTCCCATTGCACAGATTCATTTAAACCAAGTGTGACAAATGATTCTTTACAAAAAGTTAGGCTCAATTTATTCCAAATAAATCATATGGGCCATTAGGCGCGGCAACGGGCGCGGCAACGGGCGCGCCATCTTTCTAGTTGTCCCTCCAAAAGTCAACCACTGTGGCCAGCGCCGCCGCCGTCGATCCCTGCCCACTCCGGCGGCCCACAGCTTGCTTCTCCTCCCTCCGGCATGGACTGCCTCCCGGAGGACCCGCTCGTCGAGATCCTCTCGCGTCTTCCCGCCAAGTCCCTCTGCCGGTGCAAGTGCGTCTCCAAGGCCTGGCTCCGCCTCATCACCGACCCCCTCCACCGCAAGAGGCTCCCGCAGACCCTCGCAGGCTTCTTCTGCGAGGACACCACTACTGGGGAGATCCATCGGTGTTTCATCCACCAGCGGGGGAGGTTTGTGAGTCTCTTGGACCCTTCCTCCTTCTTCCTCACCAAGCTGCCTGGCATGGCAAACATCAGGTTCTTGCACTCCTGCAATGGGCTCTTCCTCTTCGGGCATGCCCCGGACGAACACCCCCTGGGCTACATTGTGTGCAATCCAGCCACTATGCGATGGGTGGCCGTGCCCGGCTCCGGCTGGGCTTCTTCTTCGCCTCAGTTGGAAGAGGAGGTAGACGAGTTCGATGATGACGATGAGGAGGAGGAGGAATCATTGACCACCTATCTGATGTTCGATCCGGCCGTCTCCTCTCACTTCAAGTTGGCTCTGTTTGTGTCCAAAGGGTTATCGCGCAAGGCAGCAGTGCACACCTACTCTTCTGAAACCGGGGTGTGGATTCACAGGACAGCTGAACGGAGGCAACAGAGAGAGGGTGATGAACGCCAACGACTGGGTACATTTGGTTCCATATCAACCCTGGCGGGCAACGCTTTTGTTAGTGGCTTCCTGCATTTCGCTGCTTGCCACATTCAGGAACAACGGGAGCTGATGGTTGCGGTTGATGGGGAAGGGAAGACGCGTAAGGTGATGTGTTGGCCGGAGAAGGCTGGCCTTCGAGATTCTAATCTTGTGTTTGTTGGGCAGTCACAAGGACAGCTGCATTGCATTACTCAACGTCAGGAAAAGAGGAAATTCGAGGTCTTGATTTGGGTTCTTGCAGACTACGATAAAGAAGAATGGGTCCTGAAGCACAGCATGAGCTCTGCACGTCCGTTTGGAGTTTCCTACTTTGTGGTCGCCATTCATCCGCATCACAATTTGCTTTACATTTCTATGCACTCTGGTAGAATATTGGTATCATATAACATGAATAGCAAGGAAGTGTGTGCTATCTGCAACTTCGGGCGTGTCTATGGGTGCATTCTTCCGCATGTTCCCTATTTCGCAGAGTCATCTGTGCTCACAAACAAGCCCAAAATGTTGCTTGTAGGGCACTCGTCCTGACATTCCTCAAGAACTTGATCGCCGAGTATTGAGAAGCAAGCTACTTTGGGAGCCTACAGCTACTGCTTTGGTGTATAGTTTCATATGCTTTTGGTCCAGCTAATAATGCAACTCTGTTGTATTTTCAGCGAATAAATAGTCCAGGTCGGCTCAGACATGTATGTTTACATATGCCAGTCGAGACAAAAGGCTGCCAGGGCATCTACAGCAAATGCTAGCTGAGGATTGTGGGATAACATGCAAAAACTGCGTTCTGTGCACATTTGCTGGACTATCTGTTGTAATCAGAAGCTGGACACCATGTCATGGTTGTTGTGCATTTTCTGCCAGTCCTTGCTGCTGCGCTTAGAGCTTCGTTTTATTTCCTGTAGTCAGAGAAACTTCCTTTAGATTGAACTGCATTTTTATTTTGAGTTAATGTCATGTACGATTGTGTTATTCAAAAGTAATGCAATTGTAGCAAGATACCTGTGATGGGAAAGAAATTACATTACATATATTTGTTATTATTTTGTTGACAGAACAATTGTACCTTCGATGTTATATTTCGAGTTTTCATAATGAATGTTCTGCCACATTAAGATCATAACTCATAAGCTCTCTAGTTGAGATAGTAATGGTTTGGTGTTCCCCTTTGCTGCCATTGAGATAGTTTACAATGGAGGGCAAGAGACCTGACAGTGAGACGCCTATGGAGATTTCATCAATTTCAATATTTGATGGCATAGGTTTTGGTAAACATTCATAGAGGACTGATGTGTGTTCGTGAATATAGAAGTCAATGTCCGTGTGTGTATGTGAAACCCTGCTTCTGTCGAGAATTTTGCTATTTCACCCATTATGTACTTCTTTTTGTATGTACTGTTTTGAGAAAAAAAAAACAAATTACTGCTTTCTCCGTTTGATATGCATGATTGAGATGGTCATGGATACGGTTTCATGTAGTTTTTCGCCGATGAAATCATATGTTAGCTTCTTATTTGGCTACTGCTTGATCTGAGACCAAGAATGGATTAGACTGAAATGCCAAGCGGACTCTTTCCTATAGGATTAGTTGGTTGTACTACGAAACATGTAGTCGGTAACGAACATATCAACTCTTTGTCAACTCTCATGACCAACATATAGTACAGTAGTATACACAATCAACATACGGAGTATGCGCAACACCAGTCGGGACCATCCTACATTCCTACCAGATAATGCAAAACTTTGGCCGAATAACGTATTTCTGCTTCGTGATGCAGCAGCGAATCCAGTGTCAGGTAAAATGTGATAGCACATAACACATTCCAAAGGCAAATCATATTGGTAATAAGAAGCTGCAATGGCCCACATCCGACTCTTAAACTTAACACCTGCCAAACTGGCAACCGTTTCAGCCATTAGCAACCACCAGACAAATTGCAAGGAACTAAAAGTTCACTGATACTATGACCATAGTGGTTAACGGATAGCAGGCACACAAGATATAAAATCAAGCATAGGCACTAGGCGCAGAATCTGTTTTTGGAGTCCCCAAGGGGAGGCATGACTCCTTTGGATCCAGAGGTGGGCCAGCAAACACTTCTTTAGAAGAATGTTCCTTCTGGAGGCTGCACTAGCTTGCGATTCTGCGGGGATGCCATCTCTTTCTTGAGCTGGGTTAGGATGTATTCCATTGTGTATTCGCGCTGCCAGTTTGCTAGTACATTAAACTTCTTGGGGTCAACCTACATGCTCTCAAGCAAATAGACAACAATCAGAAAAGTATAACAAATGTTGATTTGAAAATTAAATGCTGCAGGACTACAGAGACATAAAGGTTACCACTCCAGTCTCATGATTAACACATGTCATATTTATTCTTGAATGAAATCGAACAGATGGTGGCTTCTCAGGGTAGTCCTTGTCACAGAACAACTTCAGCTGGTAGATGCGACCCTCATGGACAGTCTGCCAATTGAGAAAGATACAAGAGGTCAACAGACCTCAACATATAAGTGCGTAATAAAAGAAGCAATACAAGTGGAGATGAGACTTCAAGTGGCAAAAATATAGCTGCGCATGGATTAAGAGTAAAGAGACCACAATCTCACATTATGTGGGCCAATAATAGTGCCAGTCCAGGACCGCATGTAGATGTCGTCTGAGTCATCCATTCCATAGCTCACTGTTCCATCTCCAATGCCCTTCTCCCCACGCTCAAGTTCCTCTAGCAGCCTGAAGTTCCGAGGAACTGTGACCAAATTACATATTAGTCAGCTCCATAGAAACTAAGTACTACAATCTTGATAGCTAAATAATATGCAATTTCCTTCTTCCACTAATAGATTGCGCTGCAATTGAACAAGCGACAAACTAAAGCTAGACTAGAATAGGCATTCAATTTGCGCAATTTTATTATGTGAGAAGCTGAACACTATGTCGGCAGCTCTAGTCCTTGCTTCTTCTTAAGCAAAAGAAAAAATACACAGAGCCATTGCCAACAAATACTTTAGTACAATGCAAAAACAAACAGATAAACAAACTACAAATATCAAATTATGATGTGGAAAATATTTAGCATTCAATACCTATTTTACATGATTCTGTTGTGTGTCTTGAATAAGAAAAGAATCAAATAAATGGCCCGCCCGACAGCAAGCAACATAGAACCACTCAACCATCTAAAATGCAGTACCAATCCCCTGTAGAAGAAAAAAATACTGAAGTTCTCTGCTCAACAAAGACACGCAGCATGCCTAGAACGCGCTTTGTGGCTATGCACTGTGGCACTAGCGCATAAGCCAATTGCCTCAACCTTGTTCAAGATTTTAGTGTGTAGGCACCTCCGCAATTCACCACTTAATCTAAGCCAATGCGAAAGGGAATAACCATTGTCATACTGCCGGCGATGCATTGTGTGCACGCCTTCGTTAGGCACCTATCTGGAGCAATGTGTAACATCTATCACCACGAGACACATAATCCGCATTCGCCTTCTAGCGTCCTAATAAAGGGTATAAGCACCACTTCCAGGCATCACAAAGCGATTCCATCCCTTCCTTCTTTGCGGCTGGCGGCTGCCATCGATCCAATCCTACAGCGACCAAAGAAGCCCCAGCATTCCTCTTCACGACATGGCGCCTAACCTCGCCTAGCAACACAAACATCAATTCCTGATTAACGCGTTTGCCCATCGCCAGATCGCTCTAATCAAATCCCCCGCATATACGACACCAGACACGCATCATCGTACGATCAAGCGCAACAAGAACAAAAGGCAGCCGGACACAAGATCACGATAAACGGACCGAATCGCGCGATTTATTGGATTTCCTCGGGTCTGAAAATCGCCAGAAAAATACAGCGGAGGAAGAGAAGCCAGGTGTATTGCTCACCGACGACGCCCGATCCGGCGGCGGAGCTTCCCGGCGTCATCGCCGATCGGTCGATCCCGGGGTGCGGGCGAGAGGGGAGCTGAGGTTTCGCGAAGGGAAAGGTTGTTTGTGCGGCTGGACGCGAAGGTTCTTGCTCCTTTGGGGAAGGGGATCGAATGGAATTATTGTAGCCAGCTAGCTAATGTTGGATTTGGCATTAACCGCTCAGATGGGTTGAATCAGATTCCCCGGAATCTTTCTGCTGCTGGTAATGAACGTCTTTGTTTATACTGTGTTGGTCTTGCACTAATTGGAAGTACGCATGGCCCTTCCACACGTTTTCATTACTCCCTCCGTCCCATAATAGTTGTCGCTTTTGACTTCCAGACACCAAGTTTGACCGTTCGTCTTATTCAAATTTTTTATACAAATATTATTTATTTTTTCATAGCATGTTTTATTAGTAAAAATACTTTTATCATGTTATATTTGTATTAGTATTAACATAAAATTTTTGAATAAGACGGACGATCAAACGTAACAATCAAAAGTCAAAAGCAACAACTATTATATGACGGAGATAAGTAATATATACTCGGTGAATTAGCAAGGCTACAAAACCTCGAAGAAATTAGGAGATTTTGCATACCCAGTATATAAAATAATTTTGTATTTGAACATCAACATTCTCTTATTGTTTATCATTAACAATTTTAAAATATTCTCCCTTTTCTTGAAACACAGTATCTACGCAAGCACTCACAAACGCGCACAAGTAATCACTTTTATGAACACACGCACACAACCCTTACCCTAAGACATGGACGAAGCCAGCTGCAGCAGTCGCCGGGGTCGACACCCTTGATCGATGGGGTCGACGCCACTGATAAACAGTAATTTCAATGGGATTTACAGAAATTCGTCGGGGTCGAGCAACCCGATGCCCATGGGTAGCTTGGCTCCTGCCCTATGAGTGCTTCTGAAAGATTGAGCTGGTTTTATCTTAAGATTCACAAAGTCACCACATGCCTCACTGTTGCCGGGGACGTCGCCTCCCACTGAAAGAATAAATAGCTATAAAAGTGCAACACCTATGTCAAGTCTGAGACTAAATTTTGAAATATTCTAACTTACTAATTTTACAAGAATTTTTGTGACTATTGAGTGGCCTTTTCAAGGTTGGGCGTCTAGTTTTCTTCATTTATTCCATTTTAAAATGAATATTAAGTTTATTTTAGAACATATTTTCTTTCCAGATTCTTGATTAAACCGATGAATGTAGTTGCCTTTTTTTATTTTTTTTTCGATTACACAGTACAACTCAGACACCACAACGCACGCACACTCACCACAATTAACGCACATACGCAAATCCTATCCCTACGAGCATCTTCGAAAACTGAGCCGACAAATCCTCGAAATTAACGAAGTCATCACTGACGCCTTGGTGTCGAATAGACCGATGAATCTAGTTGACTTCTTTTTGTGAAAGGAACTGATCGTGCTAAATGTTTGTGGTGCCCCCTTCGATTGGATCGTAACTACTTTTGCATTGCAAAAGTTGAAGGAAAGGAACCCGATCTCAGAACTCTTGATGATTAATATAGGGGCTGCCTAGACGCCACCCGGACATAAAACTGATCCCCCGCACCTGAATTTCCCACCGTTGGATGAAGAGATCGTGCGGCTCAGGGACCTTCTTCCTCCTCCAGCCTCACCGCCCCCACCCCCGCCCCCACGCGCCGCCGCCCCCTGCCTCGGCGGGCTAGGGCGTCGCCCCCACCTCCGCCGTCGTCTTCCTCGCCCCCGCCCAACCCTGGCCCGACCGCCGTCTCCCGCCGCCTGTTCCGGCGGCGTCTCCGCTGCCTCCGCCTCCGCCGTCTCTCCCGCCACCACCGTCGGGCCGGCCTGCCTCCCCCGGCCCCCCTCTTCTATGTCCGGTGGACTCCGACGACCCCCAATCCCGGAACCTTAACCCCGATCCCTAACACTAACCTCGCCGGAGAGGTCGCCGGAGTTGGGGAAGAAGCTTGGAGGTCACGCCGGAGTTGGAGAAGGAGGATGCTGGCTTGCAGCGGCTTCACAAAAATTCGGGTGGTGGCTTCCTTCAAAACACCCGAGCGGATTATAGCAATCCCCTTAATAAATGTAGTAAAAGGACCGAATACGAATGCATATGCACGTACCATGATGTATCCGAATTTAGTTCAGAGGTACAGGTGCGTGTTGGAAAGGAACACGATCGACATCGAGTTAGAGTTCGGCGCCACCTCTGCATCATGTAAAATTGAACCTCATCCGGAACAGGAATCCGCAACCGAGCGTGATCACGGCTGGGAGGCCCATAAATCCATGCAACGAGCTTCCTCCACAGCACAATCAAACGCAATCGATCGATGCACTCGTCTCGCAACGCGTGATCGCGTCGATCTTTGGTTTCGTTCGTTCGCATACTAGGTGTGGAGTAGCTAGCTAGTGCGTGATCGAGTCGCGATGGGTGGCGCGTCGGCGGCGGGGCCGACCGGCCGGCGGCAGGACTACCCCGGCGGGCTGACCCTGTTCGTGTTCATGGCGTGCCTGGTGGCGGCGACGGGCGGGCTCATCTTCGGCTACGACATCGGCATCTCCGGCGGCGTAACGTCCATGGACCCCTTCCTCAGCCGCTTCTTCCCGTCGGTGTACCGGAAGCAGGCGGCGGCGGCGGACGGCGGCAACCAGTACTGCAAATTCGACAGCCAGCTGCTGACCATGTTCACCTCCTCGCTGTACGTGGCGGCGCTGGTGGCGTCGGTGTTCGCGGCGTCGGTCACTCGCGCCTTCGGCCGCAAGTGGTCCATGTTCGCCGGCGGGCTGACCTTCCTCGCCGGCTGCGCCCTGAACGCCGGCGCGGTGAACGTGGCGATGCTCATCATCGGCCGCGTCCTGCTGGGAGTCGGCGTCGGGTTCGCCAACCAGAGCGTGCCCGTCTACCTGTCGGAGATGGCGCCCGCGCGGATGCGCGGCATGCTCAACAACGGGTTCCAGCTCATGATCACCATCGGCATCCTCATCGCCAACCTCATCAACTACGGCACCGCCCGGATCGCCGGCGGCTGGGGCTGGCGCCTCAGCCTCGGGCTCGCCGCCGTCCCGGCCCTCGTCATGACCGTCGGCTCCGTGTTCCTCCCAGACACGCCCAACTCCCTCCTGGAGCGCGGCCACCCGGAGGAGGCGCGGGCGATGCTGCGGCGCGTGCGCGGCGTCCACGACGTGGACGCCGAGTACGACGACCTCGTCGCCGCCGGCGAGGTGTCCCGGGCCGTGACGCGCCCGTGGCGCGACATCCTGCGCCGCCGGTACCGGCCCCAGCTGGTGATGGCGGTGGCCATCCCGCTGCTGCAGCAGCTCACCGGCATCAACGTCATCATGTTCTACGCGCCGGTGCTGTTCAAGACGCTGGGCTTCGGCGGCGGCGCGTCGCTCATGTCGGCCGTCATCACCGGCCTCGTCAACCTCGCCGCCACCTTCGTCTCCGTCTTCACCGTCGACCGCGTGGGCCGCCGCGCGCTGTTCCTGGAGGGCGGCGCACAGATGCTGGCGGGCCAGGTGGCCGTGGGGGCCCTCATCGGCGCCAAGCTCGGGTGGAGCGGCGTGGCGGCGATCCCGCCCGGGTACGCCGCCGCCGTGGTGGTGGTCATGTGCGCCTACGTGGCGGGCTTCGCCTGGTCGTGGGGCCCGCTCGGGTGGCTCGTGCCCAGCGAGGTGATGCCGCTCGAGGTGCGACCCGCGGGGCAGAGCATCACAGTCGCCGTCAACATGCTCATGACCTTCGTCGTCGCGCAGGCGTTCCTCCCTATGCTCTGCCGCCTCAAGTTCATGCTCTTCTTCTTCTTCGCCGCGTGGGTCGTCGTCATGACGCTCTTCATCGCCTTCTTCCTGCCGGAGACCAAGGGCGTGCCCATCGAGGACATGGCCGATGTATGGAAGGCGCACTGGTACTGGAAGCGCTTCGTCACTGACGACGCCGGCGGCCGTGGAGACATCGAGATGGGAAGCAACGGCCAGGCCAAGAACTAGCACCAGCTTACTACTACTTAGGTTCAAGTGTTCATATTAGACAACTAATAGTAGTATTATCTTATTTCATACGTATATAGCTTACTTATTATAGGTTCAAGTGTACATACTATTAGACAACTAGTAGTAGCATTAACTTATTTTATATACACATCAGTGTTAATTAATACTTTGGGCTCTTTATAAATATGTTAAAAGATGAATTTCATGAATCCGGATATAAAGAACTCCCCTGATTCACTGCACGACGCCCATACCATGCGATTCGCGAGTGACCATCGGAATTTAAGTTTCACGGGCTGTGTTGCATTTTGTTTGTCCCAGTTACTACAAACCAGAATGTTAATGTCTGGACCACTAATGTTTCTGTTTACCTTCCTGTGGGAAAAAAGGGGGACAAAAATCACACTACAGAAAATTTTATTGATTCATAAAATACTAAGTCATGAAATCACAAATGATCCAATGAAACGGTAGCAAACAGGAACTCTAAATATCCTTCTAAACTAAGGGCACTCGGTAGTCACTCAGACGGCATGGCAGAACTCCTACGGTTCTCTTGAAAATTTAATCAATCAAGCTGTCTTGGGCTTGGGCTTAAGTCTCTTCAACTGGGAGTATAGGAAAACTCCGGCAAGAGCAATCCCGGTACCTGGACAAAAGGAAAATGTTTCAACTTTGAGAAGGTGAACGGAATAATATGATCGAGTTATTGTTAGAGCAATGAACGAAAAAGATGCCCACCGAGAGAGTTAACAGGAGAAACAGGGGTTCTGAAGAACAGAACTGAAGTCACAATAACCACTACACGCTTGACGCAGTTGCCCACCGAATGGGTAACCGGGGACACCCTTGCGAGGATCATATATGACACCTTCAAAAAATTAAATACAGATAATAAGTCAGTGAGTGAATTTTGAGTGATAACGAATGTCCCTGTGGTTCTGAACCTGAGACAGCGCATACATACACATGCAATAAGCTTTGTGCATGCATGTACGCTATCTGAAATCGGCACACAACCAAAAGGAGCAGACAAACTATAAAATTCCAACAAGACGGATCATCAGACAACTGAATAGATGACTGACCTGTTGGTACGCATGGAAACAGAATGCTGCAATCAATGATCTCGTGTATATCAGCTTTAGGTTCAAGCCCTGCACAAGATATAGAAAAACAATTAAAGGCTTACCCTCAAGCCAGTCTATAAGGTGACATGTACAAATAAACAGCAGGAGCAGGGTACTCACAGCAGACTGCAAAAATGCAGGACTGACTTTGACACCTTCCGTTAGTAAGGTTACTGGAGTCAAGAGGAAGAATGACATGACCGTAATGATTGAGAAGAGATTAATGTTGTCAAGAGATTCCTGGTCAGAAGTGAAGAAAAGCAAGATGGTTAGACGTACTTTTGAAAAGCAAAACATAGAAAGCATGTGTCCTCCATAATTGAAACAAACAAGCTGCCATGAGTAAATTGCACGATCCAAAAAAACTGCCAATGGATGATTCAGTTACCTCTTTCTTCACCATAAGCTTCTTGCTCAGCACGTTCCTTGACTGGAAGGTTACATTTGAAGCCATTGCACTCCAGAAACCCGCCCTGTGTCAACAAAAAAGTTTAGTAGTACTCAAGAGCAAGAGATGAGATATCAAGCCTTCCGAGAAAGTAATTATCATCAATACTTTAGAATTATAGTTGGAAATAACTGCATGTGAACGCACAAATGTCATAAGCGTTTTAATTGTGGATTCTCTAAAAGCATAGAAACAATATCATGGAGCACTGGTCCAAGTAAAGTTTCAGGTACGACAGATGTGAACATGTAGTCAATATAACAATGAATATCAAAATATAAGCACAGTAGTCACATGTGAACTGTAATTTGCATAAGGAGCATCCTAATTTCTTGCATTTCGATGAAGGTGGTTCGTCTTACCAGTTAAAAGAAGCTTCAGTAAGAGATGCCAATGCCACACCACCGACAATTGGAAGAAGAGACAATACAACCCAAGGAGTAGGCAACTGCAAAATTTATATGTTTGAGATAAAACAAGAAACATTATCTTAGTACAGAGAGATGCACGGTTACTACTTGGCAACAGATTGAGCAGAATATGAAATTACCTCGCCAAGGAAGATCGCTGAAAGGAGGACTGAAAAGAAGGGCTCCATGGCCTTGATAGTATGTGTAAATGACACTGCAACCTTTCCAAGGCTCATGTTTGTGAAAAGATTTCCCATGGTATGGACAATAGCCAGGGGAAGGATAGCCAAAAGCTGGAAAATAAGAACAGTTACAGCAGATGTCCATTTTGGTACATTGTGTGTATAATGGAAGTTCATCTGAGGGACTAGTATCTACCTGTGCACCAGATATCTTTGGTCTTTTAAGGATACCGGTGATCCACATGAATACAGCAATGACAGTTCCAACAGCAAACTGCACTGTTGTGATGTTTATCGGGTATGGCAAAGCTTTCAAAACCTGCCGATCATAGGGACAGTTTAGAGGGTTATGTCCTTCATAAGAAACAAAAAAGGTGACATCTTCTATGCCAATGAATCAAAATACATTGATATAACAGAATAATACATAACACTATCTGGGTTATGTCTTAGGCACTGTAAAACATAGTTACAAACCAACACGTTTCAGTAAAACATTGCATTGATAAAGACACCAGAAAACATAATTGCTTGGGATAAAAAGGCTTTGTTGTTGTTGTTGACTTCTTGTTGTTGTTGTATTGCATTGATAAAGACACCAGAAAACATAAGGGCTATGTGGGTTATATGCCTAGGCACCGTAAAACATAGCAGCAAGGTTGTACATTGCATTTATAACGTTCATGTCTTATCAAGGTTGAAAAAGCGCAAGTCTGAACTATTAACCACAGATGGACATAAACATGAGTAGACGACCACCTTTTACTAATGGCTAACAATGGAAAGACATGAATTCAATATCTAGTGCATATGACACACATAGATCCTAAGTGAAATCATCCATAGCTCCGTAGAAGCTTGAAAAGGTGGCATAGGTCTCATATTTACAGGTGTACGAAAGAAGCATAAGATCTTGTTCAAAAGAGTTAAGCCTATAATTAGCTCCCAGACATGACAGGATTTTACAAGGCTATACAAGTCGAAGATCTTATGGGTTTGAGCATATTATTGCAGTCACGCGAAAGTGGGCTGGTTAACATTTGTGGACAAATAGTGTTGTTAGCCAAGTAAGTTTCTGGACAAGGATTTCCACAGATCCGATGATTTCTCCAGATAACAAGTTGAGTTCGGCTAGCTCTTCTTCACAGAACCAAAGGAGAAATGGCAGACAGAAGATCCACCCGGCAAAAGAATTATGTCAGTCAAACCACACGAGCAGCCCCAAGTCACGAGGAAATGCAAATACAGAGAAGGATCTGTCCTAATTCACTGATCTGCCCACTGGTTCGCTAGCTGATCAGACCGAATCGCTACACGAGGTGATAAACGAGGCAAAACGGAGGAGATCCCCCATAAACCAACGCGCTACGAGCCTATACGACAGAGAAGGTGCAACCGCGGCGACGGCCGTCGTGTCCACTGACCGTCAGCTCACCTGCTTGTTGTAGATGTTGAAGTAGATGTTGAAGAGGTACCAGAGGCCGAAGAGCGCCCCGAGCTGCAGCGTCTTCACGAGGCTACTGCTCCCCTCCTCGGCTCCGGCGGCGCCCTCCGCCTTCGCGGCCGCGGCCACGAACCGCTCGCCCCGCTTCTCCTCCAGAGGCGAGGCCGGCAGGAGCCCGGCGCGGCGTCCGACGGCCGTGAGGCCCGCGCGGGGCAGCGCCGAGGCGGAGACGCCGAACCCGCGGGGCGGGAGGCCGGTACCCACGCCGGCGCCGCGGCGGGGGCTACAGACGAGCGGGCGCGCGGCGCATGGCCGGACGAGCCCGATGGCCGCCGCGCTCTGCATTTGCAAGCGCCGGCCGAAGGTTCCGGAAGCTTCGGGGGGACGCCGCTGGAAAGGGCGGAGGGCTCGAGGCGGCGGCGGCGGATCGCACGAGGTTCGCTGCTGGTTGCCGGGGTTGGTGGCGGCCTGCGCGAGATTTGGAAAGGGGTTTATGTAGAAAGCGGGGCCGCGCCGAGGTGGGTGGGCCGGGGAGCTGCAGTGAGGGACGGTGGGGCCGCCTTGCAGTGGGTTTAGGATCTGACGTGTTGGGAGAACAGCTGTCGTGGACGAGGCGTGCGGGGCCCAGCGTGCGGCGTCCGAGGGTTCGAGTCGTCGAGCCATCCGTCCAGTGCTGGCTTTGCTGATTGTTGTGTTGGACTGGATTGTCCACCGTCCGATGCTGTCGAGGGAAGGCTGTTTGGGGGACCCGACGGCACGTTAACGGCGAGGAAGGTGCCGGCAACGTGGACCAACGCCGCGAACAGCAACGCGACGACGTGAAACAAAGCAGCACTCTCTCAACACCAAACAGACAAGACAAGACATCATCTCAAAAAAAAAAAAAGACAAGACATGGGCCTTAGATTAGTTGAATGGGCCAACCAGTCAAGTACAAGCCCAAACATACCCCCAGACGACGCGGAACGCCAACCTCACACGAATCGACCAATCCGGACCGCACAATCGCGATGCAACGGTTGCTAGAGATCAAGGAAGGGGTGGTCGCTACCCCCGGGACGGCAAAAAAACATCTCCCCGCGCGCCATGAGCGTGGCTCGACGCTTCGACGGAACACCGCCGCTCATTACGCGCATGCGGCGCATACGAAACCAACGAAGGCACTGCCTCAGAACGCGATGCGATTTGTGAATCGATATCGCTGCTTGCAACGATGGCAGTGATTCGATCATCAGAGTCGAACACGTTTTGTCCCGTCGGAAAAAACATCGATGTCATGTATTGGAAGCCAACGGCAAAGCTTTTTAATTTTACCAAACAAAAAAAGTCTGACGCTAGCTCCAAACAAAATGGTTGGCACCATCCATCCATCAGCTGGTGGTCAAAACTAGGTAACAACAACAACCGAGAGGGCATGCATCCATCCATCCATCCAGCCAGCCACTGTCATATCCATCATCACACGGCGAAGTACTGGAAGACGTTGCCGAGGCGGCGGCCGGCGTAGGGGTGCGGGTGGTCGGGGTACGCGCACTCGGAGCTGAACAGCAGCCAGTTCCGGCGGCACCGCTTCACCGGCAAATCGCCGATGGCGCGGGCGCCGCCGTCGGGCGTCTCGAGCCGCACCGCCTCGTCCTCGAACACGACGCGGCACATGGCGCCGCCGTCCTGGCACTTGCCGGCCTCGGGCCACCGCGAGTCGAGCAGCGTGATCCCGGCCACGTAGTTGCCCGCGTACGCCCAGCTGCACCGCACGAGCGCCGGGCGCCTCTTGCTGTCGTCGCCGGCGCCGGCGCCGGCGCCCTCCACGGCGACGAGCTCGACGACGCGGCGCCCGGGCTCGCCGCGCGGCACGTGGCCGCGCGGCACCACGCTGAGGTCGGCGACGAGGCTGTTCGCGGACACGGCGCGGCAGACGAGGTCCATGCCGCCCGACGAGGGGAGCCGGTTCTCCACGGCCGCGTAGAAGGACTCGGTGGCGCCGGCCACCGCGGCGAGCGCGGCCAGGGCCACGGCCGGGGCCACGGCGGCGAGGCGCACCATTGTGTTTGGCGGTGGTGGTGGGTTCCCTTCGGGTTTCGGATCGTGGTGGTGCCTGCCGTTCCCCGCGCCCGACTCCGGCGCTTTATGCCGTCTCTGTTCCATGCTATTTTGGGGATTGCTTCATTTGCTACAGATGCGCGTGTGCAAGTTTTTGAGAATTTTAGTATGTTTTCGCGGCTATTACATGCATGCTGTCCTAAATGTGTGGCAAGCTGCTGCTGCTCTTGGTGGCCGGAGATGCCGTGCTTGATGGCCGTGTTCCGCTGCTGCGTGGCCTGCCGCCGGTGGCGTGGCAGGATATAATGTCCGGTGGACGATCAATGCTTCGGGAACACCATCCCACCGGGAGAATGATTCCGGGTGTCTATTCCAAATATCGATCATTTCTGTTGGTTCGCACGAGAAAATACGAGGGCGCATGGTGCTAAACATGAGTCTTGTCACTACATAATTAACCCTAGAAGAAAATAATACTACTCACGTTTTCACGAGTAAGCCTCGCCGAAACGATGGGCATTTTCTCCTGCTCTTCTGCTGGGATCTAAAACCATATGCGTTTTGTAGGAATGGTATAACCATCAAATATCAGCGCGTGCAGGACTAAAGGAGAACAATGAACATGCTCGGTGTGGAATTGAAGAAGAATTACGAGGACGGAGAGTACATCCAGAGCGACAAATGTTTGTTCAATTCAACGTATATAGGTTCGACAGGTGGTTCGACGCAGATTGCCTCCCAGGTACAGGTGTCACTAGATCAACTTGCAACCAACGCATAGTCAAATCTTCCACTGCCTCAAAAAAGATTTGGGTGTGTTTGGTTGCCCTGATACGGCATCCTGGCCTGGCGGAGCAGTAGAAACTGTAAAAGATGCATGTTTGGTGTCCTGTATGTACCGTGCAGGCTTGGTTCCGCTCGTGCAAATATACGACGCCATCCAGGCCCGGCGGAAGCTGCCGATTCGGCCGTATCTCTCGGGACAGGCCCGGCGGATGCAGCCGCACGACGCAGGGGACCACACGTCAGGTGCACTCGGGTTACTCGCGGCACACCCGTCGCGCACCGCTCGCCTCTCTCTCTCTCTCTCGCTCTCCTCCGCCACCGCTCCGCTTCCAGTGAATCCCCTTCGGCAACTCAGCTCCTGCCGGCGAGGCCGCTTCCTTCCGGATGAGTAAGCGTCGCCTCCACCGGCGGTGCCTTGCTGCTTTGGGTGTTCGCCCCTTGCTCCTGTGATCTTTTGATGCAGTGGAGGCAGGCCATGGATCTGGCGGTCAGATCCACCAGCTCGTCTCCTCCCTTCGATTCTGGTCTTGCGGCCCCCTTTCCCACTCCGTTTTTTTTTCCTTTGCCCAGATCCTTCCGTTCTTTCCCTGTGTAGGTCCGCAAGGCAACAAGAGCAAGGAGGCCTCCCATCAGGAGATGTGATGGCGATTCTTTTAATTAGAAAGAAAGAACCTAGATTGGCTAAATTAGTTTCGTGTCTGTCAATTTAAAACGTATACCCATTGTTTTTTCTACCTTAATTGCCATCAAAATATGATTTTAATATGTATTTCAAGTTTCTAATTACAATGTATGCTTGGATAAAATGTTGGTGACGTGTGCATCTTCATATAGTGTGATGTCGAACACTAATGAATTTTTAATATACATATGCAAGCAAATGAGACTTAGTCAATTTCAATGCATCTAAACCCACAGAAAGGGGTAACCATACCTTTTTTAAGGTGCAAGGTAACTATACACTTTTTTTTATCATCTTGCACCCGTTCATGCGGACGTAGATTCAATCTACCAATCACAGACTCAGCTCAGCTTGCATCTACAGGTGCAACCAACCAAACACTCTTCTTTTCAGAAATACGGTTCCACCCAGCCTGCATCCCCTCATCCAGGATATACGATGCAGCTCTACTAAACCCCATGCGAGCAACCAAACACACCCTTTACTGTTGCGTTTCCAAAATTACGGTAGCTGCGGTTTGTCTCCTGATTCCTGAACCGTCTCTACAAGACTACAAATGTACTTGTGTTCAAAAGTACATTGTCGCACCCACATGTATGGTTACGATTACTTTTCCCTTTTGCGATCCAGGAAGTTAGTACATTACCGCAATATGATCAGCCGTCAATGATTTTGACAATCTCTTTCGACTAAATCCTGAGTTTGGGACGTCCAAATCCATGGGAACCTATACATATGTCTAGGAAACTTTGGTGCACACACACAGCGCAGGAAACAAACGATTCTCACCAGCTGGTTCTTACCGAATCACATCTCTGTTTCCGCAAAAATACCCGGCGTTGCGTCGAAAACCGGCAATCGAGGAGAATATTATGTGCGCCGGGAGCATAGCAACGAACAGATGAAAGATTCAACTTGATAGACAGAAACGAAGGTTGCTTTCCGGGTGACAATGAGTTTAAGTATTACGAAAGTGGATGCTGAAACGATTGGATGATGGCTCAGGAGTGTTTACCAAAGGAGAACAACGCCTTTTCCTTTGCTCTTTATTTATTCGGTGCTTTCTTTCACTTTTGCTTTGGCTCTGCAGTGGGAAAGATGTCAACAACTGGAAGAATGACAAAAAAGGTTCTTTGGTTGTTAAATTGTTTTATTTAACCCCTCAACGGCAGCCTAGTTCTACATCATCAAGGGGAGTAAAAATACCCATGTCAAACCAATAATATGTCACCCGCAAAAAAATATATATATATGTCAAGAGTCGTTACTGATCGAAAATAAATTTGTTCCAGCGGTAGCACGAATTCTTGTTATGTTTTACTTGCTGGCTGGGGGAATTTGTAATCAGAAACTGCAAAAAAAAGGACATAAGCATTTTTCTTTTCACCGGAAACAAATAATAGGCCTTAGAGACAAAAGGCTGCAGCAGCGCGGGTAACCTAGAAGGTCAATCCACCTGACCTATCACGGTCAACCTTTGAATAACAACACACAGAAAATTCGTTAACAAGGGAAATGGGTCCGAATTGATGTTCCCAGCATTAGGGGCCATCAAACAGCAGCTTCACCTGCAAACTTCCATTGTGCCGCTCCTGCCCCTTACAAATAGGGAGGAAGAACACAGCATCTACGCCAGAGCTATACTGTTAATTTGCAGCACAAGAGTGAGTAGGGATGAACGCCGACTTGGGCGTGCCGAGGGAGCTCACCGGGCTGCAGCGGAGGAGGGCCCTATATCAGCCGGAAGTGCCTCCATGTCTTCAGGTTTGCACACCTCTTTCTTCCCCTGGTACCGTCTGCACCCGAAGTTCACAGAACCAACAAGGATCTATGATGATACCCAGACCATGTCCATGCGGCATACATATCTGCCTATTTAGTGTTATCGGAGCTTGCAAGTTCTTGATAACAATGCTCTTTCTGTACATCGCTTACTTTGATTATCATCTGGAAAAGCTCAAAAGAGAAGAACTTCGGTTGTACCAAGGAACATTTGTCGCCTTGATACATTGGAAATGAACCAATCTTGTCCTGAGTAATTTCTAGATAGTGTATTTGTTAGGGTCTCTTTTTGGGCCTACTGCCTTATACCATGATTCCTTTTTTCTTTTAATGTGTGTAAGTGTAAATCAAATGAACTTACTCAGTTGATGGAAGATGCGAGTGTACACCCTGCCGCCTGAGTTTCAGTTCTCTTCATCTTAGGTCTTGGTGATTTACTTTTTCCCTGTAGTTCAAATGACATGTGACTTCTTGTCTAAAAAAAATCTTGTTTAAAAAGTGATACCTGTGACTTGTGACTTTCGAGCCTTGGAGGTCAGAGTCACGATATCCCTTTAGTCATTTACAAGTACAGCTGCATTAGCTAACACCTGTGTAACCAGCTAATAACAGTTTTCCTCAGCTATGACCCAATGCTTCTAGAGGAAGAAGGATTCTGGGTTAAGAAACTTCGTCTCCTCACAGTCAACACAATACCAGTTTTCCTATCCCCATTTTTTTTTTTAGAAAAGGTAGCAAAATGGAATTAATTTGCTTGTGGAAGCATCTGTTGTTGTAGTTCTATTTCAGTGAACTTATCTATGGGGATTATTTTCATCGAGTTCTTCACGAGGAACGGATGGAAATTTAATAATTAACTTTGTCTTTAGTTTTATCCCTTGTTCTCAGCCGGGGAGCTGAAAAAAATGTAATAAGTCCGCTGTGTGCGGAAACACAGAGGCGGGAAACTATTTCCATTTTCTAAATAAAAAAAACTTTTCTCTGTAAGCAATAATGTTGCATGGGGAAGTTTGCACTAATAATTAATATCACAGAATCAATAAAGGAAATGCTCTGATCAACACTGGGCACCACACGCGTGCTTAGAGCTGTGTGGTAATTTCAAATACCCAAACGCAACCTAAAATAATTTTTGTCTCATACTTTCGTGTCCCTAAAACCATATGTTATGAAATTTGAACCACTATGGCCAGGGAACGAGAATCAAACTGGAGTTTGGTGACTCAACAACTACCATCGATCCAAAATGTGCGGATATTATCGCACAAGCATTTCCACACACCTTTGGTCAGAGGCTGGTGCATTTTCTAGGGCCAAACACGGTGATCCCTGATGCACAGGTCAAAGAAGAGCAACCACTAATTAGGTTGGTTCCCAATTCCAAGTTACCAACGGCATTTCACGATATCACCCAGGATGATCTTTTGACACAGTTCCCAACCAACTCTCTTTTGTAGGGTGGGTGTGGTGTTTTGTGGAAGACAATCACCTGGAGGGCACAATGTCATTTGGGGTACCTATGATGCTATGAAAGCTCATAATCCACATAATGTTCTGCTTGGATTCATAGGTGAGCGTAGTGTGAGATTTTTAAAGAGTAATTTTTAGTTACAAATATGCATGGCAGTTTCAGTCCACAAGCTGGCTTGTTGAAGCTTAAACCCCCACTATTGATCAATTTATTATAATGTGGTAATGTCAAATAACTGGAACTTGATATTTACACTTTTTTTAGATAATGGAAAAAAGGTTCTGGCCCAATTTGATATTTGCACTTATGTTCTTGCCTATGACACAGTTGCATGATATTTGATTTCTGTCTTGGGTGAGTTTCTAGTGACTTGTGAGATATTTGATTAATTCTTGGATCGGCATAATGTATTATTAAGAAGAAAAATTTTAAAATATGAATGTGGGTTAATTTTCCTTCTTTTTTTTCTTAACTTCTGCATAGGTGGCACAGAAGGCCTATTTGCAAAGAAGACGTTGGAGATCACAGATGATGTTCTTTTTTCATACAAAAATCAAGGTTATTAAGATTATTTTGCAAAATTTCTGCTTGTTTATTATATAAACTTCTGATAACAGGAAAATGTTTACCTTCTTGAAGGTGGTTTTGATTTGCTCGGCAGGACTGTTGACCAGATACGCACGGCAGAGCAAGTTAATGCTGCAATGTCAACATGCTGTGATCTTAACTTGGATGGCCTAATAATCATTGGAGGTACTACTAGAAAATAACCAAAACAAATCATATTTTCTATGTAATTGAATTTATTCGTTGGTTGTGCATGACAATTATCGGCGGTAGCAACTTCCAAGATGATCACAAAATTGGAACTGTGTGAGGGAGCAGATCGATTTCAGCTATTCATCAAATGGGATGTTCTTTAATATTTTTAGATCAAATTTGGAATAATTTTACTTGTCCATATTTACCATGGTTTTGACATGTTTGATCACGTAGTAGCGATCATTGTTTGTTTTCCTGCAATAATATACTGCATGGGTCATGATGACATCACAGTTTTCATGATAACTATTACTGTAACCTCAACGCTTCCTAATCTCCAGGCTTGACCTCCAATTCAAACGCTGCTCAGCTTGCAGAGACCTTTGCTGAGCGTAACTGCAAGACAAAAGTATGAAGTCACTACTGAAGTACTGAGTAGACACACTCTTAATCTCGTGATATGAAAATATTCTGATACTCCTTCCTTTTAACAGGTAGTAGGTGTCCCTGTTACACTAAATGGTGATCTGAAGAATCAGTTTGTGGAAACAACTGTTGGTTTTGATACAGTGTGCAAGGTGAATTTTTGTTGTGCTATCAGTTTCTTAATGGTTAATGCGGTATAAAACTATCAGTTCCTGACAAGTTTATACATTTTTTTCCTTCCAGGTAAACTCTCAGCTTATAAGCAATGTTTGCCTCGATGCAGTCTCAGCTGGGAAGGTAAACTGCATATGTTTATTCAATAAGAATTTGAATTATTGTAATGTCTGCTGATTTATTTTTCAGAGTTGGGGAGGAATAACTGATTGTTTCTTAATTGTACATATACTCTGCTCCTTCTTTTTTTTTTTTTGACGTAATACTCCTTTTCTTCTGTCAGTACTACTATTTTGTTCGCTTGATGGGTGGCAAAGCATCGCATGTTGCATTGGAATGCGCACTTCAGTCACACCCGAACATGGTCCGATTTGATCAAGTTACAAGATCCCATAATTAGTGAACGATAATTGCTTTAACTGATTTTCTGTATTTTTACAGGTTATCTTAGGAGAGGAGGTGGCCTTGTCGAAGCTCACACTGATGGAAATCACAAACAAGATATGTGATGGAGTTGAAGCTAGGGCAGAACAAGGTCGATAGATTTCAATGGGTGTTTGAGCTGAAGAAACTCGCTAAAAGTTTTATTTGTACCAACCCTTTAAAACAAATATTTATAAACGTGATAATCTGATACACTGGATATCAATTTTCAGGGAAGTACCATGGAGTGCTACTTATTCCTGAGGGACTAATTGAAAGCATTCCAGAGATGTATGCACTCATTCAGGTAGGTGCATCTTAGTTCATATAACTACATGATGAGCTGAACAATCTGGGTTCCAAATCTCGACTTTCTTCCTGGGTCCTTCTGAAAATTGCAGGAAATTAATGTTCTCTACAGCAATAATGTTCATACGAATGACATTCCATCTCGACTTTCGCCCTGGGCTGCTGCATTGTTTATGTTCTTGCCATCTTTCATCAGGAGTGAGGTCCTACATCATCTGTACAATTGATTGGCTCTTTATTATTTTACATAGACAAATTGTAATCTGAATATCTTGATTATTTTGTGTACAGTTGCTCCTGCATCAAGAATCTGATAACTCAGCACAGCTATCTCAGGTTTGCATAACGCTCGGCTCTTCATTGATGTTTATCTTGTGCAGTTATTGATGGAAGTTTTCCATTTCCAGATCGATACCGAGCAGCTCTTAGCTCATTTTGTAGAAGCAGAAATGAACAAGAGAACGGTATGTTCTGCAACAGTAAGAATTATATGTATATCATTTCTTCATGTAACTCTTTTGAACTCTGATTTTTTTATTGGTTCAAGAAAGAAGGAAGGTACAGAGGAAGAAAATTCAGCCCTGTCTGCCACTTCTTCGGATGCCAAGCTCGAGGATCACTGCCATCTAAATTTGATTGTGATTATGCTTATGTAAGAAGAAAAGAAAATAATTTCAGTAGACATAAAGTAACAAGATATCGTTATCTAAAATGGTAAGAAACAGTCAATTATCTCTAACAGTTGAAGAATTCAGGTTCTTGGCCATAACTGTCTGCAAATAATAGTCGCCGGCTTGAATGGTTTCATGGCTACAGCAACAAATCTGAAGGAGTCGACAGACAAGTGGCGATGCGCTGCTGTTCCTCTAACGGTGTGTTCTTTTCTTCTAGTCCTTTGGTCTTTTCTGTGAATTATGTTCAAGTGACGTTAAGACTGTAATGTGATGTGCACCATTAATTCCAGGCAATGATGAGTGTGAGGAGGCACCTGCGTGGTCCTGGAGCTGTTCCTGTAGGAAAACCAGTTATTCATCCTTCTCCAATTGACCTGAAAGGGAGGTCATATGAGTATGTCAAAGTTTATAGTTACAGCCTATCAAGTCATGCTCCATAAAAGCAAAGATGCATTTCTTTTTCTTCTGACAATGATTATTTAAACATTTAATCGTGTTATGGACTCTAGATTATTATTGTCATGTAGTCATTCTTCCTATAGAATGTAAACAATGACAAAGATTGTTCAGGATTACCAATATCATAACTATATCAATTTATATAATTCCCCTGAGTTTCTTGGTGATCTACAAATTCAGGAAAAACAAAGAAAAGGATGAAAATTTCTTTCTCGTATTGTTCAGGGTCCTGAGAGAGAAAGCCTCAAGCTTTCTGTTAGATGATTTCTACAGAACCCCAGGAGGCATTCAATTTGAGGGACCAGGCGCAGACACCAAGCCTATTACATTGACTATTGAAGAACAAGATTATCTTGGTGATATCGAGATACTGCAAGACTACTTAGACAAGGTTTGTCCATGTAAAAAACTGCATTTTATATGTATCGACCTTCCAAAGAACAAATAACAAATATCTATGACTGAAATTCTATCAGTTGAGGACTCTTCTGAAGCCTGGATGCTCAAGGGAGATTCTGAAGGCAGCAATAAGCTCGATCGAGTCAGCAAACAATGTGCTGAAGATCATGTCTGTGCCCCTCAATGCTGAACTTCCTCTCTACAACTTCAACTGATTTTCAAAGTTCTTCAGATATGCTCGATTCTGTAGAACTGGTTGAGTAATTGCCCGTGCTCTGTTTTATAGTGTCATTTGTATTCTGTTCCTTTTTGCGGTAATAGAAGAACCTTACCATTCATATTAATAAACATTGCAATGAAGCGCATACATACAGGGGGCAGATCAAACTTATTGCTGTACCCCGCCCTCACATTACGATGGCTCAATTTATCTTCTTTCACTGGACAAAGCATGGAACTAAGCTGGCAAAGAGTCTAAGCACATGATATTTTACGTCTGAAACACAAAAGGATACAAATATACATATCAAAGTATCACAATTACAAATGCAGCTTTTCAACTCAACAATACATTTAGAACACATTCTTTTTCCCCCCCTTTTGAGGGCAACTGCGCCTCCTACTTCTCTTTAGGGCAACAACGGCTCATACTAATGACTGGAAAATCGTGCCTTTCAATGGCACTGTTTATTCTTTTAATGATATCAACAGTTGATTCCAAGCTTGGTGATTTTGCAACATAAAAAGTAGCCATGGTCTGAAGGAGATAACTTGATGCGCACAAGAGATCAGCATCTGCTGCAAACCAACCTGCAGGGCCATGCAACAAGAATCAATTACAGACAGTTGTAGAATGTATTGTACCTGAACCTAGCAGTAGCTCTTCTGTCCCATAGTACAGCTCTTTTATGCATATTTTGATATATAATAATGTGACTTTCAAGTAACATGACTGCATGGGCATAATAAATTTGGTTTCTGTGGGCGGGTATAATAACCTTATATAAACGGTCAAGGTTGACTTATATGACTGTTCCGCTAGGAATTACGGCATCCTTAATCACAGTGACAATTCCACTCTTGATGAAGTATCCTTCTGTCTCCCTTACTGCTTCTTGGACATTGTGAAAGTTGATTATCTGTAGAAGCAACAAACCAATTAGGAAGAAACAATGGTTTATACAATAAACACTGCACATTGTTTTCTTCCTCATCATCTCCTGTGCAATGAGAAACACTTTGTACAACAATGTATATTATTTTCATGGATATTTAAATTTGCTTTTAGTAACAGAGAGCCTACAATTCAACATGGTTAGCCATGTTGGAAGTTATGCATAATCAGGCTATTCAGCATCAACAACAAACATTACTACGAAAAAAGATCAGGATGACAGCCGATGATTGTGCACGCTGCAAAAAAAGGAAAAAAAAGAAAAAAGAAAGAAAGAAAGAAAGATAATTGTGCATGCCATTATATTCCACAAAAAGATGAAAAAAAAGGACTAAGCCAAACCATCTTCCATATATTTGAGTGATGATTCTTTGCTCTTTTGTTTTCTTTAAATTATCAAAGTTTAACAACAGATAATATATACAAAGAAAAACAGATGCTTGGATTGAGTTACATATATGAAATACCTGCACATTATCTCCAATGCGAGCATTCTTGTCGATTATTGCTTTTCTTATATGTGCATTCTTCCCAATACCAATGGGAATACCACCAGTCTCCGAAAGGACTTTCTTATCGTTTTCAGTCTGAACAAAAATATGATAAGTTCTCATGATAATTCTATGGCACGAAAAGTTCTGTTTGACTTTATTACCTCATAATAGTCTGCACCCATTAGCAAAGAATCTTCTATCACTGCACCTTCAGAAATGCATGAACGGAGTCCAACCACGGAATGATTGATTGTGCAATGCTAGCCAAAGGAAGACAATAGACAAGAAACATAACAAGTTAGAAACCCTTATATGTTTTGAAATGAGAAAGTCTGCGCTAAAGCCATGACACATATATCCCATAATGTATTAAAAAGCAAGAGAACGCAATATAACAGCAAGCATGTGAAATGGATTCTTACTCTAATAACACAACCTTCGCCAATAACACCGTCTGTCACATCAGCATCAAGAACCTTTGAAGGGGGCAAAAATCTAGGTTGCGTATAGATTGGAGCAGAACGGTCATAGAAGCTGCATAAGAAATGTTTGATCAAAACAATTAGACAGTGATTCTAGAAGAATGCTTCAATCATATACAGTAAAAATGGGTACACCCTACCTAAAGTCTGGTACTGGCTTCTTGGTTATTCCCAAGTTTGCATTATAAAATGCCTCAATCGTACCGATATCTTCCCAGTAACCATCATATAAGTAAGCTTGTACCTACCAAACACAATGGTAATGTAAGCAAACATAATAATATGAAATATGGATATAGAAGTTACAAAGCATAAATATTAAGTCCACAGGCGAAACCTATCAAAAATCGTATAACTGTATTTTTTTTATTGATTAAATACCCAAATTCATAAACACTAAGTCAATGAACTGAAATGGGACAAAGAAACACAGACAAGTTTCAAGAACAAAGCATACCCTCATTCCAACTTCTGTTGCACCAGGAATAACCTCACTTCCAAAGTCATTTGCTGAAGGAAATTTTTCTCGGAGAAGACGAAGCATCACATCCTTGCTAAAGACATATATTCCCATACTAGCAATGTATGGCAATTCCTGGGCCCTCTCAGTATCAAGGCCCAGTATTGTTGTGTCAACCTGCAAAATGGAAAATGGAGAAAATAATTTACAAAGCCAAAATACAGAAGTAAATAGCTCCAACAGTCATGGTGAATAAGTCTCAATATGAATAGGGACGATCATAGTTGTACCATCATTGATTTCAACTTCTCCCCTTTAGGTTTTCTGCAAACTCAATTATTCTCCCTTCATCATCAATTTTCATAAGGCCAAACGCCGTAGCACGTTGTTCATCCATTGGCAAGGCAGCAACAGTTATATCAGCATCTGTTTCTCTGTGGGCTTGAATAAACTTTTGATAGTCCATACGGTATAGGTGATCTCCAGCCAGAATAAGATATTCCATAACATCGTGCTCCTCGAATAGCCACAAATACTGACGCACAGCATCTGCAGTACCCTAAGATGGGAAAAAGTAAAACAAATCAAGACAATATCTTCTAGTTCATGAAGTAGGATGAGGAGTTCTAGTACAGAAGGCGGCAAAACATGTACATGGGGTTACAGTAGAGATAAGGATTTGCTGCTGATACTTCTGATAAATCATTAATAACTTTAGTTTCAACCCAAATGCAACTATTGTACCCTCTAACATTCTTTTTGACGTAAATACCGTATGAAAGACTCCCACTGTGATTTTTGTACCCTCTAACCTCCTGAAAACTTCTACATACATACACTTACTAACCATCAAGTGGCCATGTGACATCAATAGTTGAAATCAATTGCCAGGAAATGTGCTAAATCTAATACGCTCAGCAAACCAGGGTGTAGACATTACTATGGTTATCAATGATCATATCCACCATCTGTACACAACTGTTTTACGCACCCTCTGAAATTTAACTACAAATTAAGTGGTATCCGTGCAGTAGTGCCGCTGCATTTGATACCCAAATAATAACATTAATCATTTTTCCCAGATACACGAAGGGAGAAAAAGACAACCAAGAGAGCAACATTACACAGAAGCTGAAAATCCAGTGATATGCATGGTACCAAAGAGAAGTACTCATGTTGTTAAGACAAACTAATGCTCAGGGACAGATAAACTAACGACATATAAATAAATAAACAAAGATACCTGAAACCAGTTAGGATTCTCTGGGCTCTGTTGTGCAGCAAGGACTTCAACGAATCCTTCATTCTTGTACCCACCAATGTTGCTCCCATAGGCCCTTGAGAGGTGGCGGTTAAGCGAAGCAGAGTTGAACTGCGTCAGCACATAGATCTTGGACACATTGCTGTTCAGACAATTGCTGACAGGTATATCTATGAGCCTGTAGTTGGCCCCCAGCGGCACGGCCGGCTTCGCCCTCTTCTTTGTCAGAGGGTACAGCCTTGTCCCGGCACCACCTCCAAGGATGATCCCAAGAACACTCTGCAAGGACAAATAAATCACATCAATTACATGTGACCAAATTGTGCCTGAACATTCAGACACAGTACAGATGAACTGCTCGTGCACTGACGCCCCCGGCTCTACCAGAAAATCTAATAAATAAGTACAATCTTTAGATCTCAAGCCGATTATTTAACGCAATCCGTGGACCACACATAGATCCTTGATTATAAACTAAAGGCCTTCCAACAACTATCATCGCTGAGGTGTGTCATCCAACAACCAACATAGATCAAGTGTCAGCAATCATCTTTCCACCATTTCGTGGGTCACAGTGGATACAAAAGAATCCAATGCAAAAATCCACACGAGAAGGCAGAAGAATAGAACTTTTTTTTACCTAGTATATGAAAAGTATAAGAAACATTAAGTGATCCAAATGATTCCTTAACTAAAATAAGAACTCCATGTGACCATGTCGAGTCCCAAGGACGACCTTTCAATTTCACAACTTTTCACGCCAAATCACGCAGAAAGATTCAACCCTTTCCCACGTAAACGCGAAAAGGGCGCCTCGAAATCGCAGCAAGTACTACGCACTATCGAAGGATCGAAAGGCAAGAAAAGGAAACTGACGACACGAAAAGATGAAAAAGATTGCGTTTTTACGATCCCCTCCCCTCACCGTGCTGGCATCCGGATCGAGGCACGTCTGCGAGCTCTTCGAGTCCGACACGGCCCTCGCCGAGAACACGAACGGCCTCCCGGCGGGCACCGCCGCCCGCAGCCGCCTTCCGCCGGCGCCGCGGCGCCAGCCGGGCAGCCCCGCGTGGCGGAGATCGCTGGTCGAGGAGAATGCTGCCGGGATCGGGGCCATGGAGGCGGCGGCCATCGCGCCCGTGGCAGTCGCCATCGACGGTGGGACAGAGCGAGCTCGCGGCAACGGTGCAGGTTGCGGAGAGGACAGGGTGGTGGGGGGGCACGTGAAGACGAACTGACACTGTAGAGTGGCGTGGCCTCTACCGAGTCTCAGAAGAGTGCTTTCTCTTTCTTTTTGTGCCGCTGATGATGCGTTGGGAATGATTTGCCTATATTTATAGACCGCTGAGTGTGCGCTGTCCCAGTGATCGGACTAGGCACGATCGGACTAGGCACCTTGTGAAATTTTATTTCTTCTTCGCTGTTGCACTAAGAATAAGCGCCAAATGAAACAAAGGACATTATATTTTTTTCCTTGGATGCGCCACCTGTTGTTGAGTGTTCGCTTGGAGGGTTGTAATGTAGGTGTGCCACCCACCCCATGATATTTGTGTGTTTAGTTTGTAATCAACTTAGCATGGCAAGCAAATACGGATGTTTGTGCCGAGACGAGCGGGAGGCACGTGTACTAACTAATCTTGGCTAGCAACAGGCTGTGTTCAGTTTATTATGATCTGCTTTGAAACAGGTGGCAGGCCGTCATTTTGTATGTACATGGTGTTTGTTTTTGCTAGAACCTTTTGCATTTATTATTGTTTGTTGTAAATTTTGTCCTATATACAAACAAATAAAATTCAAGAAAATATAAGGAGCCTGGAATGCACCTGGCAACAGACGAGTTTAGAAATATAAGTATTTCCAAGTAATGCATCTCAAAACACATGATTTGTGATTCAAACTTTATTTTTGCTCCACTGTCGCTTCCACGCCGCCGTTTTTCTTCTTGGGGTGCTCATTTTAGCAGCAGCCGCCACAGCCTAGGCGCCTACCCCTGAGCGTTGTTTTTGGATTCATGAACAATTTGGTTGCATGCTTGGAACGTTTGATTTCCTCGTGTGGATTGTGGAACAATTACGCCGAGCGGCCGAAGCGGCAAAAATTCTGTGCCTTCGGATGGTCGTCTGGGCCTTCGGAAGAGTTTGTGGACGATGGTCGTCTGGGCCTTCGGAAGAGTTTAATAGGCCGCTTTTTCTTCGTTGGACAAGCTTGTACTCGGCCCGGTTGAGATAATGATGAAGAATTTTTTTATTTTTAATCGATTTTTTTATTATATTTTTATTAATAACCGCACGTTTTAGAAATTTGCAAGATTAGTCGCCCAATCGCCCGTCTATTGGGCGATAAGGCCTTATCGCCCGGCCCAAGGGCGAGAAGAAGCGCTACAGTAACCTTGTCGCCCCACATTCGGGCGACAGGACTCTTATCGCCCCATATTCGGGCGACAGGTTACTGTAGCGACTCTTGTCGCCCAACAGTGGGGCGACAGGTTACTGTAGCGATTTTTTATTTTTCGAATTTTCTGCATTAACAGTTAAGCCTCCCAAAGACTAAATTAAAAATACTTTTACACATCTAAAGACAATGGTGATTTTAATGGTGATGAATAATATGTTGATACAACCATTTTAACACATAACAGCCCAAAAGTTGCTGGTAAAGCATCCTCCTGTGGCCATGATGCGGCCATGATGCTGCATCCCGGCCGTCGTGGTGCTGCCAGAGCATCCTCCTGACTCATGTAGCGCCCCCAAGCACCCTCGGTCGTCATCCCTTGCCGAGTCCAGATAATCGAAGCCGTTCTTCATCAAGCCGGCCACTAAACCTTCATCGACCTCGCCGTCGATTCCCGCTTCTCCGGTGAGTTTCCACTCGATTCCTCGCGATTGAAGCTTCCTCACATCCCTAAGCATCCATTTGAGTCATCTCCCGTGAAATTCCACCACTCAAATCGACGGATTTCGACGTTGTAAGGGCGCCTGTTCCTGAGTCCCCTGTTTTTACTGTTCATCGCTTAATTCCAGAAAATGTCAAAACTCGGTTGAACTTCAAAATTTGATATAAATTCGTAGAAAAATTGTAAAATTGTAAAACCAATTTTGTTCGAATCCTTGTTCCTAGATCTAACCAGTGGAGTAACATGAACTCGTGAAATCTCTACCAATCTTTGTACAAAATTCAGAGAATAAAAACCTAAAGATAATTTTATAGGCATTTCGATTCATGTAAAAATGCTAATTCTTGGTATGCATGCATCTCATAGCATTCCTGAACCTTCCCTCAAAGTGAAATATTTAATTTGCACTTATTTTATCAATTAGCGCTTAACAGCTAGCCTGATTCAGGGATGAGTTTAAAACTACCAGCAACTTTTGGGCTGTTATGTGTTAAAATGGTTGCATCAACATATTATTCACCACCATTAAAATCACCATTGTCTTTAGATGTGTAAAAGTATTTTTAATTTAGTCTTTGGGAGGCTTAACTGTTAATGCAGAAAATTCGAAAAATAAAAAATCGCTACAGTAACCTGTCGCCCCACTGTTGGGCGACAAGAGTCGCTACAGTAACATGTCGCCCGAATGTGGGGCGATAAGAGTCCTGTCGCCCGAATGTGGGGCGACAAGGTTACTGTAGCGCTTCTTCTCGCCCTTGGGCCGGGCGATAAGGCCTTATCGCCCAGTACACGGGCGATTGGGCGACTAATCTTGCAAATTTCTAAAACGTGCGGTTATTAATAAAATATAATAAAAAAATCGATTAAAAATAAAAAAAATTCTAATGATGAAGCTGCCCAAAGTTGGCTAATGAGGCCCAGCTCATCAGGCCCAGATAAAGTCCATAGACCTGTTTGGGTTTTTCTTCTCTCCCCTCCCGAGCTGCAGGGTACGGAGAGAGAATGGAGAGCAGAGAAGAGGAGCGGAAGGGCAGCGGTGGCGCCGTCGCCGCAGCCGCCGGCGGCGTCTCGACACCGGGGATGAACCTAAGGAACCTCGTGTCGAGGGAATACTACGGCCACAAGAAAAAGGTAACCCCTCTCCGCGTCCTTGTGCCATGGGGATTTCTGCGCAAGCATCTATAAACCCCAAAATCACGCAGGGAACGAACCAAGATTTCGATCTTTTGTAACTTCTGGTTCCAATACGAGAACAGATGCGACCCTAAAATCCCAGTACCGCAAGCGTAATGAAAACCAAAGCTGAAAGTTTCAGTTTTCGAGGTTTCCAGTTTAGTTTCAAGATTATAGACGGGATCCTACCTTGATCTCAGTTCAGTATGTTCTGGCACCAAACAAGAAGATGTGCGCAAATTTGAGCGGAAATTTGGTTCTGTTTCTCGGAAGGAGGTAGCTAATGTTAGGGCACCTGAATATAGAAAAAAAAAAGACTTTTGCTCGATCCACAGTTACTTGCAGATGAGTTTGGATGTAGGGGCAGTTGTGCTCTTACCCTCACTCTGAACTCTAATTGTGATTTTACTCTTGGGTTTTCAACCTGAAGCCAGAGTTTACCCTCAGTAAGAACATAATTTCTCCTTGGATGTAAATAGGCAGAATGTCTTCCACTGTTCCAGTGAAATCTCTTTCTTTACTATTTTTCATTGTTTGGGCAGCTAAATTATTTTCCTCATTTCGATACGAAATGGTGCAGTCCTCTGGTTCCCGGGGGGGGGGGGGGGGGGGGGGGGGGGGGGGGGGGGGGGGGGGGGGGTGTGTTAGGTTAGGGCATACTCAAAAATTGGTGTTCAGCATGCTAAGGAAGGTGATGCTCTCTAATGTCAACCTTCTAGTTCTTATTTAGCTTTTTATTGCCATGAGGGAAAATACTAGGGAGGACACTTTATTTTAGAAAAATAAAAACTAGCTTAATCTGTTGATCATAACGCTGAATATTCTTGTTTTGTGTCCTGCAAACTGTATTTGTGTTTTTCTTTCCTCTTTGCCCTTTGTTACCGCTTTAATTTAGTAGCTTATCAGGGATAATTATTCAAAAATGCTGTTTTTCATAATGTCAGGTGCACTCTGTAGCATGGAACTGCCTGGGCACAAAGCTTGCATCAGGATCTATTGATCATACTGCACGTGTCTGGAGCATTGATCATCATGGCCATGTAACTCTCTCTTCTATAGTTGGCACCATCTTTATTCTTACAGAATGAGATTTCCTCCCGTGCTGTAGCACTCTTTGTTTTTGTTCCCTTTTTATTGATAACCATTTTGATGAATTTGTAAAAATCTGAATAAATAGGATATTTCCAATCTTATAGAACTTACTCAGAAATTTATGACCTTAATCGTAGAGAGTGATGGTATTACTCAGAAATTTATGACCTTAATCATTGAGAGTGATGGTAGCATGATCAATTATTGATACATGCTCATTTTGGTACATACTTTGTAGCGTGACATGTCAGGGAGGGGTAAATGCTATACATTCTATGACACTATCTTTAATTTGACAATGCAAAAATTTTGGCCACAGGAAATTCATTGATATCCAGCGATTCATGAGTCATCATTAGATAAAATGTAACAATCCAACATTTTGAAAAATGTTTGGATTGCATAAAAAATATGTATGTTTTACAGAAAGACTGTTTCCAGATTCATCTTTGATATCGAGATTCATGAAAGATAAGTGGTACTGTTGTCACTTAATGAACAATGCCATACGGATTCCTGTCTATTTTGTTTATTGACATCTCGATGACTTGGATGCTGAATTTTTTATTAAACATCTGAAATATTGCAAGATGTTGGATTCACTAAAACTCGGGGTGCCAGAACCCCTGGACACAAAGCTATAGCCTGCACAGAACTGCAGCATCACTCCAATTCCGTAATAAATTGTTGTAACTGAGTGCCATACCTCAATAAAGTTTGTTGACATTGAAAAAGTTGTTGCCGTAACAATAATTTGTTAGTATGATAACAGTTCATTTTAAAAGATGAGATATTGAAAGCAAGTAATGCAGTTATGAATGAAGTTTTGACTAGAATAATTTTGTTTGGTCTCTTAAGCATCAACTTTTCTGGCTTTCCATTTTTGGTTGGCGGTATGAATTTCAGCTTAAATTGCTTCATACAAAGTTCTAAAGTGCAACCGTGTGCTGACTAGGAATTTTCATTTACAGTCTAAGGTTAAAGATATTGAACTGAAAGGCCACACAGACAGTGTAGATCAGCTATGCTGGGATCCAAAACATCCTGATACAGTTGCTACTGCAGCTGCTGACAAGTCAATTCGCCTTTGGGATGCTCGAAGTAAGTAGGACACTTCATGTTGTTTTTATTCTACTAGAATATACTGTTTTGCTCTTCAAGTCTTCATTCCTCGTCCATTTTGGCAGTACTATTTTCAACTGATGAATTATATCTGGGACTTTGTTCTTCCTTTATTCTCTCATATTCACAATGAATCTGATGTGGAAAGCTCTCTTGTGTAATGGCCATCTCTGAAAGTTACTTTGTGCTACTTGATACCTGGCTTGGGATGATAAATTACTTTCAATCTCTTATTATCCTGGTTTGTTTTGGTGGCACTGTACTGTACTTGTTAGTCAAGTTATGACATTTATATCCTGCTTTTTCTCAAATTTTATGTGTTCATTTCAGGTGGAAAATGTCAAGTCGTTGAACTTAGTGGAGAGAATATCAACATCACTTATAAACCTGACGGTACTCAGATAGCTGTTGGAAATAAGGTTCATATTGCTTTAACTTGTCTCTGGTATCACAAAGAATGGTATACATGTAGCATACTGAAATACATTTGATGTGCATCAATTATTTTTAGTTTATACATTGTGTTACACTGTTACTTCAGCAAGTACTATGTTAGAAATTAATTTAATATCTGTATCATCATTTTTTTGTGAATGAATTGCACAAAACTACAACTATTTGTGTCAAAGTTTCAGAAAACTACAATTTTTGGAACCTGTTTCAGAGAACTACAACTATTTTGACCATGTGTTTCAGGAAACTACAACTTTTGCTTCTGGTCCCACATGTCAATCTCAGTTTGAGAACCCTACCACTTGTGAGGCTGGCATGTGGGACCGGACACAAATGTTGTAGTTTTCTGAAAGACTGAAACCCATGGTCAAAATAGTAGTTGTTCTCTGAAATAGGTTGCAAAAGTTGTAGTTTTCTGAAACCTTGACACAAATAGTTGTTAGTTTTGTGCAATTCAACTCACTCTTGTAGACATGTAAATTCTGCACTTGTGTCCTGTTTGATTTGTAGGAGGATGAGCTGACGATATTGGACGTTCGAACACTTAAAGTTTCTTCTAAGCACAAGTTTAATTATGAGGTACTTTCCAAATGAAGTTTGGATGTATACATTTCCTTATTTTCCTATAATCATTCTTTTCTGATGAATATGCACATATACATGCACATATACATGTGCATATGTTCTTATCTACATGTGCATATGGTTACTGCTGCTTAAATTTACCAGACAGTTGAGACTACTTATTTTGTTTTTTGTTTTACAATACTACTTAAATTTACCTTTCTAAGCTTTGTATTTCCAATTGGTTGTACTTCTAATCTTTTTTTAATGAGATATTGTAAACACACATGTGCATATGTTCTTGATTTGTTCCTCAGATCAATGAGGTTGCGTGGAATAAAACTGGAGATCTATTCTTCATCACTACTGGGCTTGGTAAGGCGTGAGATGCCTTCCACTCAATTCTGCAGGAATTAGCTCACATTATTTTGTATAATAAATAAGAGACATACATTTTGGCAATTTCAAGTGTTTCATATCATATTAGTTGATGCTAATGTTCCACATGGTTTATTATTTATGCAGGATACGTTGAGGTGGTTAAGGATTTCAATTTCCAGAAGACATGCAAATTGAATGCTCATACAGCAGGGTGCTATTGCATTGCCATGGATCCCCTTGATCGGTGACAACTCTCCCCCTGTTTTAACTTTCTTCGTTCATTTCTCGCTGTCCACATGATACGCAAATGAAAATGCAAATGACGTAGATTCTGATCTGTTCTCAACACTGAAGTAGTAATAGCGAGGCTCAATAAATCATTTCAGCGATCTAATTGGAGAAAAGGACCAAATGTTTCTTAGTTTGTCCCTGGCCTTCAGCATCATATTGGATGGTTTTTCCAGTTTAGACATCTTTAAGCTTGTATTGAGTTAATTAACTTCTAAGGTTTAACTCTAACATGTTCTTGTCCAGAACGATCTGCAAATTACTTTCATACATTTGGGTAGTTATGCATACGCAGTTATTGCAAGTGTCTCATTTCCTTGCTCTAATGTTTAGAGTGATTACAATTTGCTTAATGATACCAGTTAAAAATTGTTCTGATGCCAGGTATTTCGCTGTTGGAAGTGCAGATTCACTTGTCAGTCTTTGGAATGTCAAAGAGTTGCTGTGCATAAAAACCTTCTCAAAACTTGAGTATGTTTTCTTCTGTTATGCCTTTTCTATGTAAAAGTATATAGTATCGCATCATAGCAAGAGTTATGAATTATTTTATAATTCACAGTCTGAGATATCCTTTGTCAGTATTTTGGAGTACTATATTTTTTGAGAGGTTTGTGTCAGTATTTTGGATCTTTGTCTCATGGTAATGGATACTTGAGAAATGTCGGCAAAGTGCTGCAGATGGGGTTGTTTTGATGTTTTTTTTTCTTGGTGGGGGTGTTGAGTGAAGAAAAGGTGGCTCAGTGAGTTAATGGATCATCTTCCCGTTAAAAGTTTGCTGTGAATATTTGCTTCTGTTTTTTTCTGAGTGTGGCCTTAAGTAACCCTGATTTTGGTTTCAATAAGCTTAGCAATACAAATACGTGCACTTTCTAATATTTTTCTTTTTAGGTGGCCTGTAAGAACAGTTAGCTTCAATCATACAGGAGAGTTCATTGCATACGCCAGTGAAGATCCTTTCATCGACATTGTGAGTGGTTGTATCTTGTATGTAATGTAGAATCCTTTTGATTCGAGACTAACTGTTGACAAAAGTATGTTTTTTTTTGTAACATTTTGTCATTCCATCAGGCTAATGTTCAGACTGGAAGATCAATTCATCAGATTCCATGTAAAGCAGCTATGAATAGTGTTGAATGGAACCCTAAGTACAACCTCCTGGCATATGCAGGAGAGGACAAGAACAAGTACCAAGCTGATGAAGGTATTGTCGCTGCGATTCAATCATTTTTTTTGCTCTAATGAAACAAATTCTAGGTTTACTGAATACGTAAGATTGATTTCAAGGGCTTTTTTTAGTGCTATTTTGATTGATATGCATCTCTTTCAGGCCATAATCCTGATTGACAGTGATGTATGGTAATGTTTGATATAATTTTATTGTTTTGCAGGTGTTTTCCGGATATTTGGCTTTGAAACACACAACTGATGCTGAGTAGACCACCATCACGAAGTTCTCTTTGTAGATTAACTTCTGATCTTTGTACTTTTTGGGGGCGTTCAGTGTAGCTTCACTGTTGGTTCTTGCTGCCAGCTTAAACCGATCTGTATTGTTGTTCTCATGTGACTAAAATCTTTTTGTCGCTCTCAAGGACCTGTTTGGGTTTGGTAGAGCTCCTGCTCGGTGGGAAAAGAAAATTTATAGAAAGTTGTAAGACTTCAATTGTGTTCACATTTGTTACAAAAATATAAAGTCAGAATACAAAGTTATGAGAGAATAAAAATCAATGGAAGCTCTCTCTGACATGCAGGGGATCGATCGACGAGAAGCCTCGAAGGAGCTAGCACTTTCACTACAACTGATAACATCGATGTATTGTACAATGGATCGAATTAAAAGTGCAGTAGCTGAACGGCGTGTTATGTCAAGGAACTTAAGAAGAGAACTTGATGGATCATTAACGTACCCCTCTGTTTCAAAATATATGCAGTTTTTTGCTTTGCATATGTTCATTGAACATTCTCTAAATCTGGATGAATCTGAACATTGCCACATATATATTGAAACGAAGGGAGTAATATTTCCTGCAAGTTTAAATCATTAACAATGAAAAGCGAACACATCACAACTGACAGCCAAAAACATTCCTTCTAAAGAATAGTACTTCGACTTCCGGGCATTCACAGAAATTGTCGCTTCCACTATGGTCCGTCCACATTCTGATTCCTGCACGCATAATGTGTTCATAGAGAAAACCTATGCACACATTTGATGGAAATGTGACATCTTACAGGGATTCAGATCCACAAAAAATGGCAAAAACAGACACCACCCTTGGATGCTTGCAGGAATTTTAAAAGGAAACCAACAAGAATCATCATATGTTGCAGCTGATCATCAAGCCTCTACTCACGCCCTGTACACATTGAAATGTTTTGCCCATCTCCGCGCCATGAACGGGTCATGGAGGTCCCGTCTGTCGACACAGCAGCTTCTCCTCTCGCCGCCAATGCCCAATCTCATCTCCCTCATCCCGCTGTAACTGCTGCCGCTTTTCTCTTCAAACCCAACAGCAATCTCCCCTGTCCTCAACTGATCCTCTCTTCCACCCTCCAAGTAACTGTAACCAACCAGTATAAAGCCACAATCTGCCACAAGGTCAAGCGGGATTCTTCTCTCCTCGCCACCCCTCAATTCTCCTAGCCTCACCATTCCCCCATGCTCCCCTATCCTCAGCTGGGTGTCTCCTATAACACCGCCAAGCAATCGTGCTAGGAGTTCCTCAAATTCATGCATGATAAAGCCACTCTGCACCGCAAAGCCAAGCCCGACATGGAACTGGTGAACCGGGATGTTGGAAAGGTTCATGTCCATCCCAAGACAGTTGCGAACTGGATGGTCGGACAGATGAAGGATGCAGTTACTCGGGTTCTGATGTGCTCGATCCTCCAATATCTTCAGGCCCTTATGTAAAGCCCCCACTGGATCAGTTCCACCAACACAGCAGAGGTGCTCAATGACCTGTAACGCCATTCTTTTTCCATTGGAAGTCATCCGCCGCAAGGGGAAGGCACGAGTTGCGGTGGTAGCATTCGTGACAATGGCTAACCGGTCAATTGCCCTCATGGAGAAGACAACAAGTGCCATTGCCTGCTTCAAGAGTCTCAGATGTGGCCCGTTTGGGCTGGCAACCAGAACCAAATCCATGGCTGGCTGTGGAGCAAGACTGATAGATAGGTAAGCACGCCTTTGCCCACTTGGCGAAGCAATCTGTGGTGGTGAAAGCATGGAGGAGCTGCTGTATTGGCAGTGTTGTTGTAGGGGCAATAAGCGTCCACACGGGTAATGTCCGAGGACATGATGGTGGGCTGCCACCGGAGCCGGAATAAGGGCGAAGCGAAGGCATGGGTCCACATGCTCCGTCAAAGTGTAAGGCTCAACTGGGTCATCATCGTTGTAGCGGGCAGCACGGACGGATGACCTTCTGTTAACACGGGACGTAGCAATATTGTCATCTAGGATGCGTAGGATTGGATCCGACTGGTTATGCAGCAATGGCGGAACCTTCAGGTCACGTGGCAGCTCAGACCATTGTGCACGGCAGATAGGGCAAGAGACATTGCCGTGGCGGATGTTGGAGGCAATGCATATGAAGTGGAAAGAGTGGGAGCATTGTGCTGTGAAGATTGCTGGTCTTTCACCATTGTCAGCATCACTGCTGCTGGTGCTGAGGAGCTCCAAACATATTGCACATAGGTTCTGAAAATCCAAAGTATAACATATTGTAAGTAAAATGAGATCAGAACACATGTTGGAGTGATTAGAATGTTAACTGCATGTCTATGAAGGTCATAACTGGATAGATGCTACTTCTAGGATTGTTAACTTGAAACAATACAATAAAATTTGTCATCCGAGAGCAGGTTCCTTGGGCAGACATAAAGTTTCTGCATAAATCGTTTCTGTTCTTGTGTCACAGACAATTTCACAACACATTAACAGAAATCCCAAAAGACCGAATCGAACTAATAAAGTCTTTGCAAAATATATTCTAACTTTGATGGCTTCTACCAGAAATAACTTGAGTGCATGCATTGCATCGTGAATTCGTGATTCACTAGCATGTAGCATGGTATATTTCGCGTGAAAAGCAGTATGTTCTGCATGGTGCAGCTTTTCAAATTGTTTGCTTAGAATCATTCAAAAGGTCAGTTATTTTCTTGGTACATTGAGTATGATGTCAAGATATTAGCTGTTGGTCACTATAGCTACCAAGATATGATGCTCTTACTCATTGGGAGACAAGCATTATCTCATCAAAAGACCACACAAGGGTCCACCAACCGTTGCCAAAAGCCTAAAATGGACCAGGACACCATAGTGCCAAATTATTGAAACTTATAAAAGGGCAGAAACAATTATGCGAGCCACTAATAGATGCTAGTGGATGGCCATGCAAGCCTAGTGCACTATATAAATATATGCAGCCTTTTCATATACATGGAAATTGTGAACAATCACCCATTCAATTTGAAAGATTATTGGTATATTTCCTGTTTCAAAGAGCTAGCTGTGTGGTATAATCACTTCATAAGATCAGAATTTATTTTCATAAAATTGCTAGTCTCCCAGACACTCATCGAAGCGTATAAAACAGTTTTTCAATTGAATATGTTCCATTATTGAGAGAGAAAAAATAAAGCGTTGATGCAAATGAAAAAGAGTGTTTCACGAAACTATGACTATTTGTAACCTTATAACCCAAAACTGGAACTTTGGAAGTCCATTTCAGAGAACAACTAGTTCAGCCGTTGATAACAAGAAACAACAATTTTTTGCCTGGTCCTACCCAACAGTCACATGTGCCACATGGCCTGGTCCCACGCGGACGTGCCAACAATTGTAATTTCTTGTTACCAAGTGTTGAAATAGCAGTAGTTTTATGAAATGGACTTCAAAAGCTGTAGTTTTGTGTTACAATGGTACAAACAATTTCTAAAATTCACTGAATAAAAAACATTCATATAGAAAAAGAAAAGATAGAAAAAGACGTGAATGGGCATATAGCTGGTACCTTGTCAGCCATTCTAGTGCTGGTGGGTTCCTCCAGCCTTTTTTGCTCTCCATCACTGCTGTCTGCAGGGGCATTCACTGCTGAGCATGAGATCTGCATATATCACAAGCAGCAATGTGTTACGGAGTACTACACTTGCACATTGCAATACAGCTAGATGCCTACATTCAGGATGCTCTTCGGCTGAACAATAAATGACTAAATGAAGAAAAGGGCAAAAAAGTCGAAGGTTATTCTCATGTATTTATGTACTTTCATATACTATTTCTTATCAATGATTCCTAAAATAACCGTGTGGGCTCGGAAAGAAATTCTAGACACATGCATACAACCACCATGTGCTCATTTCCTTACAGTGCTGAGAGCCTGAAACACTGCTAGAGTGCTAGGCGCTGTTGTGCTAACAGTCAAGTTACTGAATCACATGTTACTATACAGTTCTGTAACATGGCATACGGCATACCAAAGCAAAAAGTCCGTAGAAGCATTGTTCGAAAACAAAAAGAAAGTGCATAGGACTAGGAGACGTCCATTGCCCCAAAAAAAAAAAAAACAGAATGTCAGGGAAGGAAGAAACAGAATTCCATTTTTCGAAAAAAAAAAGGGTAGTTTTAGGGAACACAAGTGCTAACATAAAGACCCTATGCAGTGAAATAAACCTCAAAGGGGGGAAACGGTGACAATATCCAAGAATGCACACCCTTTCACCAGCAACCGGAACAAAATGACCTCCAAACAATTATTATAAATCCAAAATACAAATTGTGCGTAGATTTTGAACCACAGTTTGACGCTTGAATAAAAATTTAAATTTTGATGAAAAATAAAATAAAATAAGGCAGTAAAAACGGTACGTGGTAGACAATGTGGAGGGTGCATCAAACTTTCAAGTGGCTGGTATTTCTCCCGAGGCACCGGTACAAGATAAGATGAAGAAAGAGCCAGAACAATAGTACGGATGAACAGTATCACGAAATACAATCCCGGTAGGGTTGGCAACTACTGTCAGTAACTAGTAATGCACGCCTAAGCCAAAAGGTAAAGGCCAAATAAGTGCTTTTGTTACTTTCCTTCTGGTAAAATCTTCAGAACGAGGACTAACTACAAGTCTACACCAAAGGATTGCCCAAGAAAACAGAAACAGATGGGGTAAAAAATGTAATCTATATTATCTAATCATTAATCACAGATTCTGTCGAGGAAAAAGACACCAAAACCAACAGTGAGGCAACGCATTTGCAGCAATCTGGTGAACACGCAGTAAACTAAACTCTAGAGCGCAAAGAGATGGGAAAACTTGAGCATAAAGGCCGCCACAATACGCCCCTTAAACGAAGGGGAAACCTAAAATGTAGTAGTAAAAAAGGAGCTGAAACGGACAAAGAAACTGGGAGCGACGAACAGGACATGAAACAGAGGCATTGATTTCATGGCGAGGAAACCAAAGAAGATTGACTCAACAAACTACGAACTTCTACTGTTCCACAAATGCTCACGGAATCACAATTTCCCGGACATAAAACTCTGATGAGATGGTGAAAATGCAGCAGAGATTAGTCACTACCGATACCGTTTTGCCAAGAACAGCAGCCGCAAGAGGATACGGAACAGAGAGAGAAAGGGAGGGGCATACAGTCTTGGACGGCGGGGAAGGAGAGGCCTCGTGGGAGAAGAAGGAGGCGCAGGAGAGCCCGATGCGCTTGGCCGCCGCTCTCCGCCACCTCGCGAGCATCCCTTCGCCGCCGTCGCCGGCGCGACCCCCCACCATTGCTCCCTCTCGCTCTCCTTCCCGCTGAGCTGCCTACGGCACCATAGGCATAATCTCTCTCTTTTCTCGCTCCCTTATTCCTCTCTCCTCCCCCTCCTCTCCCACTTTGTCAGTGGAGGTGTAAACACAAACCTTCTGGCTTGCCTTGTGGGCTTTGTACATGGAGCAAGGTGGTGTCTTTCTCCTCTCTCTCGTGCAGATGGGAGGTGAGGTGAGCAGAGTTGGCAATTGCAATGTAGCCCTTGTCACTTTCTCATTTGGATTTTTGGACCCACCTTCAAATGAAAACAAATGGTGATTCATTGCTATGCCAACCATTACCTGGTGGAGTGTATTAGGTCAGACCAAGTTTTAATGGAGGAGTTAAACGCTAATTAAAGATTTAACTTGGGCAGAATTGGGGGAACCAGGGGGGACATATTTGTGGCTCCAAGGGTTCTCAAGATAGTAATTCATATTGTTCTGAATTGACAAAAAAAATCATAGATCAAAGAGAATGATTTTGTATAATCAGTCCTGTTCTATGAGATACTCCTATTCATTATATCCACCTTGATCTCAAAGTAAGCATCAGTTACATAACTACCAGTAATTTCCATTGCAAAAATGACATTTCAAAGCATAATTATTTGAAGTATGAAATAATTGCATAAGTGCCTCTACTTTGTACCACAATTATAAATTTACTCTTTTTTTTAACTTTCATCATGCCCCTGTTTTGACCAAGTTGCCCCTATTTTGATGGCTAAATCGTGCAATTGCCTCAACAATTTATGCTGTCAATCCCACCATAGCATTCATCCCTAATTAAGAATATTTGGAGGTCCTCTCTGAAAAGAGAGGCCTTGCTTGGTGCTTGCTGAGCTGCTTGCTATTCACCGTGGTCCTTTCTCCCCACTGCTCCCCTCTGCTTTTGCCTTTTCCCTTGAGCACGGGAAGAACAATTGAAAACCTTGGCGTGCATGCCTGCAGCCTGCCCCTGCTTGACTGCCTTGGACTCGAACTAGTCCATACCGGGATCACATCTCAGCCGTCAATCGATCAGCACCCGTGGCATCACAGCCGCCCATATATAGCGAGCGGTCAGTTAGTGAGCCAGTCAGTCAGAGCGGCACAACGCCCAAAATGTTCAGTTGCGAACTTTTGTTTCTTCTCCTTCTTTTTTTTTTCTTCTTTATTTCATTCGCCTCTCAAGACCGAGCTTCCATTGGAAGTGGTGTGTGACCGAGCAGGAGGAATAAGACGACAGCAGGTGCATGGAATGGCAGTATTTGTGTAGCCTTTGACGGCAGTATATTGCAGTGGTTGGATTAGTTGCAACCTGCAGTTAGCAACTACAAGTGGGGCTAGTACGGACCCAAAAGGTAATCGGACAAGCTATTAGTAGGTGGATTATGGTTATGACCGCAACGTGTGTCATCTTCTGAAATTGCGGGGTGATCATCTTCTGTGGAGTTGTTGAGAAGCCTTTAGAAATGAAAGGGCTGCTCCCAGCATATGCAAAAGGTTTGTTTGGTGAGGCGTAGTAAAGTTATAAAATTCTTGATAGTAGCATATATTTAGAGACTACATGGGTATACGTGTGCAAACACACGTTTCATATAGTTAGACTTTTTTTGCGGGGAGAAATAGTTAGACTTTATAACTAGCCTATTTTACATAAATATTTTGTTTCATAGAAAAATAATAAAACATAGTACTCCCTCCATCCCAAAATACCTGTCGCTGTTGACTTTTTATCATCACATTTGACCATTCATCTTATTTGAATTTTTTGTGCAAACATTAGTAGTTTTTTATAACATGTTTATAATTTAAGATAGACGAATGATCAAACACGGTGATCAAAAATCAAAAGCGACAGGTATTTTGGGACGGAGGTAAGTATATGTGATGTTTTCTTTTTTCTGATGGTTATCTGGCAGGATGACGCTGTTCATCATATGAGGGGGAGTTTTGTAGCACCAAAAAAATGAAAAGAAAAATGTACCAACCGGAGTACTTTTTGGCTCTGTTAAAATCTTGGATTTTTTTCACATGGTATTAATTATGTCTTCTACTCCTTGAATATAGGAATTCGAAGCGTATATCAATTGCAAAGAGATTGAGTGCCGAGTCCTTGTCAGTTGTCAGGTTTAGTAGCAAGCAGAGAAAATCAATAGCTTCGATCCTCAAGTCTGTCGGTCCATGTCTATGTAGGTAGCACCTCGAGCTAAACGTTCGCCTTGTTCAAAACGCGATAGCAGCCTCATCTATCGAAGCCACCCAATCGGTGCATCAAGGGGCAATATATAGATATGTGTGTGCTGAGTGCTTAAAGAGTGTACGTTTTGAACAAGCTGGGTGCACAATCCTAACAACTTTCACTTTAGAATCATCAATATGGTATCTTGGTCATTTAAATAGGGGTTGGAGAATTACGTGAACCTAACTAAAGCCACCAAACATAGGAGTATATATGTACAACCTCTACATGCGTGGAAGCAAGCAATTAGAGCGTACCAATCTGATTATCAAAATTAACCAGTAAACACAGCTCTCTGGATTTTTGCGTGCACTCAATCATGATGCAATTAAAGGTCAAAGACCACAGTCACTTTGCAAGGAGGATCCAAGGTCATTGTACTCTAGCAGGACTGCAGAAGCGTTGGACACATGCTAAAGGAACCCGACAACCGAAAGACGGCTGCCTAGGAGTAGCATCACGGTAAACACCTATTAGAGACGCATGCATATAGAAATATAGGTCTTCTTTTCTAGAGTTTCTGAGTTTGGTGCATCGGAAGTTGGCATATGGAGTATACTAGTAGTAGGTTATAAAAGAACAAACCATTTCCATGGTTCGATTTCGTTGCCATATAGGAGTATATACCAACATCCAGGGGCAGAGCTAGGATTTTACCAACATCCTTCCTGCGTCTGGTAATCTCTATACTTCAGTTTGTTGCCATTGGTGGCTCCGCCACTGTCAACAAGAGATGAGTAAACTGTAAAAGTTGGCACATAACTGTAACACACATCGTGCCTGTTCTTCATCACCATTTGCACACATATACACATGATTTTCACGTGAACCATTTCCCTCGAACTATCTTGCATTTTATTCTACTACTCTAAAGAAAGAACGCTAGAGGTGAGCGGGTAAAATTGAGTGCATAATTAAACCGTCTCCTGGTCCTGGACAAGCTCAGATGTACAACCACTATTGGGTCAATCAACTCGATTGTATGCATACACGCGAGTGTAATTTCGGAAGTGCATCATCGTTTGGTGACACCTACAGTTACCCATGTATACCACCGAGGGAAAGGAAAATGAGCTTGATTAATTCGTGTACAAGGACTGTAAAGATATACTATGCATATGCATGGAGTAGTTAGTTCCAAACTATTTACCCTAAAATAGCACCGGCCTTCGGCTCACGCGAAATGCAAACCTTGTCGGACCCACAGGCACAAAAAAAAAACATGAGGATATATTTTTGACGGTAAAGCGAAGGGGAGGAAGAAAGCTGGCATCGAGCCGTTGGCATGTGATGGGACGAGCAACGGATTGCGGCCGCCGTAGCAGTGAGCACGCAACACAAGAAAATCTTTTTTTTTTTCGAAAGACCGCAACACAAGAAAATCGAACACCGACACGCCATCCCTTTGGTGACACCTACAGTTACCTTCTGAAAACTGAGAAGACCAAAATTTTTGTTAGCAACAAACCAAACAGCTGCCAACACAGGTCACAAAAAAGAGAGGAAATGATTGAAATGACTAATTTTGCTTAAAAAATAGGTGTCAATCAAAATTGGTGGTTAAGTTGCTTAGGCACCGAATTGTTGATTTGCTTTGCTTTGCTTTGCAACCAAACAAACCATATTTGGTACAAGTAACATCTCCATCCAAAGTTTGGCAATAACATGCATCTAGTCTTGCTAACAAGTTTTGACACAACGGCTACCAATAAACTAAAAGTTGTATGATGGATAATAAACATGCGCAATTTTATTTTTTGTTCGCCGTATATGAAAATTCTCTGAACTTAAGATGAAACTGTTACTGTTTCCCGGACGCAAGATCCAACAGAGCACAGATCAATAAAGCACAGCAAAACAAAGCCAAACCCCGTCGAAACACACGTGATTACCACTCATAACCCAATGCTTAAAATCATACTGTCACCATAGCTACTCTATTCAAAAACAGGAGCTGTCAACCCCAAATGAAACTGCATGTAGAAACCTCAACTCAGCAAAGTCCCCTGAATCAGCCGTACAACATTGTCCCGCATTCGGTGGACAAAACAAAGGAAGGTTGGATAAACAAGGAACAAAGCACAAGGTCATACTAAAAAAGGCCATCATTGTTCATTTGGGTGAGACCAGGAGAATAAATATAAAATTCTGCTGCAAATACAATGCCATCATACCCTCGACTCTTGATTCCATGGAAACTTTTAGCAAACCACTACTGGTAATAACAGCCGATGTCCTGCTCTTTAGCAGACAGGCCATGCATGGCAGAAAGGGTAAAGGTGGTGCACCGAAATAAAGGCAATTATGTACAGCACACATAGGTGAAAGCTAAAGTACTCCGAATTGCTCCGAATCTGAGCCATCAACTTCGCAGGATCATCATAGGCTACAAGAGCATGTTTCATACAAAATTATATGATAATAGCCACCCACAATTAAGAGCGCCATACAATTTCAAGTCCATAATCAGGATTCCTCGCTTTACTTCCAATTCTATCATAGAAATGCATAAAGCTTGCTCGCTGATTCCAACACATTACTAAGACTAATTTCTGAACTAAAGGATTATCTGTATAATTCAAATAATCTAATGCTGAAGGCTGAAGCCATGACAAGTACATCAATACACAGACGGACTGACTTTTCAAGAAAGATGGGGTCATGGTCATCTAAGCAATTCAGGGATGCATGCAACAGAAAGAGGCATCATGGAACCGATCAATATTCTGCACAGAAGACAGCAGATGACAAAGTAGGAATGTGCTTCAAAATTTAATGCATTACTATGTACTGATGAACCTCTGGAACCAAAAATCTAACTGGCGAAGTTTGTAGATCAGTCCATAGAATTAAAAAAAAAAATGAAAAAAATAACAAAATTCTAGCATGATGCCAGGGCCATTATAGAAGGGAAAGAGCAATTCTGACAACAGATAAGACTATCCGCCTCCAATAGAACAGTCACTACACATTTTTGAAGTTTCAGGCTCAACGCAAATAGAAATGGCACGATATGATGACCCTTGCATGTTGACCTTAGCAAATACCTGCCATAAGATGATTCAAATGGTAATGAGTTGAGCTGCAGAGTGCAAGACTGCAATCGGTTGATAAATTTGCTCAAACAAAGGCAGGAATCAAAATAAAATCAAAATACTTTCATGCAGCTCAAGCAGGTAGATGCGTCTGGGGCTAGGCCTAGCACACAACTAAGGCCAGCCTACCCGAGTTTCTTGCATTAAGTTTAGGAAAATAAACGTTGATCAGGTTAGTTTCCCTCTAGCTATTCATGGAAAGGAATCATCCATTTAAGAGAGGAGGCTTCATCATTCAACATTCATGGTAAGGAATTCACAAATAACTCTAGCCCCACTCCCACTCTTGTGCGGCACATCGTGGCTCCTGGCCAAAGGCGAGGTTCAGAACCTTGAACACATTTCACATATTCCTATTTCCTTCACCAATCTAGTTCATAACTCATAACACGAGGAAATAAAAAGTTATATCCATTCAATTGAACATCCCATCCCTTTTGCTCAGAAACTAAAATGTGGTCACTGATTTAGTGTTTAGAACATAGATGTACTATTGCTCATGTCCTGATAGCTAGAAAGACAATACGTTTGTTTATAATCAGATAACATGCTGCTTCTACAATGAATTAATGTTTAGAACATAGAGGTACCATTGCTCATGTCCTGATAGCTAGAAAGACAATGCGTTTGTTTATCATCAGATAACATGCTGCTTCTACAATGAATTAAACTTGTTAAGGACTCCAAGATACACAACGCCCCCCCCCCCCCCCCCCCCCCCCACCCACCCACCCACCACACAACACACACAGAAAAGATGGGCCAATGAATTTGTGTAAATTAATAACGGAGCATGAACATGACGAGTTTTGACTAAATACATGAACTGTGTAGCAACCACAATATTGAATTTTGCTAGTATAAACGAGTTCAAAGCAGGAAATTGATGCATATTTTTTGCGCAAATGGTACTGGTGCAAAAATAGAAGATCATCCGAGAAACAATTACCTCCTTTATTTCTTAGTACCAGGATTTGATTGCTGTTGTATCTGCTTAAGAAGGGTTGCTGCCAACTGCAATGTTGCTTGAAGGCGCTTTTGAGGATCTCCATCAAGTTCTTCCAGGGAGGTTAGTTGTTGGCTAGGCTGCTGGCCAGAAGGAACTACAGGTTGTACTGGAGCACTTGATGTGTGCTGCTGATGGGGCGGAGGACCTTCAGGAAGTGGTGGAACAAATGATCCTAATGGCATGGAGGATTGAGAGGGATTCACCGGAGCATGCATAGGTGGTGCAGCAAAAGTAGTGCTAGAAAGTATGGGTGTATTGGCTGGAAGCGGAATGGGTGGATTTGGTAGTAGTGAGCCTTGTATTGGTGGTGCATGGACCTGTAACCACGGCATAGATGGTGGAACAGGTGGCAGAGAGTTCTGGATAGGGATGGAACCAGAGCCACTGGAGCTGCCTGTCATCACTATAGCATGTCCATGTGGATTGGAATTCTGTACGAACCCGAATTGTTTGTTTGAGCTGTCTATAGGAACTTCTTTTCCAGGTTGGTTTTGTTTTTCAAGGAGGGCGGTCAATTGTGCAAGTTGATCCTGTGGTAGGGATACTGGGAGAGGAGGTTGATTGGGTCTAGCTACTTCCTGTGATTTGGGTTGCATAGGAGGCCAGGACATGCTGTTTGGTGCTTCACCAGGTGCATATACAGATGCTGTCCCTTTTGGCTCTAGTGGCCTGTTATACACATGTGAGATTGCATTCTGTGACAATGAACTGAAATTACCCGAATCTGGGCCTGGTTTGTTAATGTTAGTGGACCATCCTGAGGGCAATGGGTTCGGGAGTTGCTGACATTTGTCATGTGCTACACCACCCATACGGGAGTCAGCTGGTGGCCTTTCTTGCGGTAACTGAGAGCCAGCATACAAAGGAGCACTCTCCGGCTTGTACGGTGGAATAAAATCTGTATTCGCTGGATTATAACCTCCAGCCAATGATCCGACATAATCCGGACCCTGTGGGAATGCCCTGATTTCTTGTCGATTAAGTCTTCTCAGCGAATCCAAATCCTCATGACTGCTCATATCAACTTTCAAATGACTTGCAGAAGATGGGGGGCCTCTCTCCAGTGATCTGCGATTTGGTGAGCTATAATCTGGGTTTGACTGCAGAAAATTCAGAAGAACTCCAGATATGCTAACTTTTCCAGGCACCCTCAACACTTGCTCAGAGAAATCTGAAGGAGGAACAAGAAATAAGGTGCTCTTTTCTCCAAGTTTACATACAGCCGCACGCTGCTTATCAGCAAGGTAATTCATGAAGTCGTTATAAGCTACCATGTCAGCATCATTTTCTGGAACAAAAAATACCACCCAGCTGGCAGCAGCTTGATAGTAGTGCTTAGCAAGCATATCCAGACTTGTCCTGGCAGTGCAATTCAGAAACTCGGGCCTGAAAAGTACAAAGGAATAGAGTGAACATCAGCATTCTTAGTGGTTAACCTAGTTATGTTAAAATGTAAAATGACATGAATTGATTGATCTCATGTCTTAGTTCATTATGATCATACCAATACATTAAGTGTAGCTACCAGAAACTAGGTGTTAAGTACAATGCACTGCCTAAAGTCTAATAGGTGCGATGGGGTACCACTCACAAAAGAAAAGTATAATAAATCATAAGTGCTCCAAAAAATGACGAGAATATTACTTATGTAAATTTGTGCTGTCAACTGTAGCTCAGAGATATAGGGAAAACAAAACTTACAACATGAAGTTAAGCACCTTCCCAACTGGGAAGCATCGAGCTCGGCAGATTGGTGTGCCTCCCTTTGCTATTGTGCCGTTCCAGCTCCATTCTTCCTTAGGAGCAGGTTCACGATGTTCAGGAATCAATCTATCCACTTCACCTAGATGCCTAGCAGAACTGTCTTGAACATGCCACGGTTCCTGTTTATCAATTAGTGGGGCTTGATTCCTTAAAGACTCAATTTGATGTCTATCATGAATGCGAGTAGTCTCATAAGAAGTCTGATAAGTTCGAGTGTGTAAATCATCTTCTGGCAGATCACTGAGAGGCCTCCTCGGGTAGTCAGGGAAATTTTTTGATGGGCCTAATTCCGAGAAAGGATAGTCGGGCAGTTCAGTATCACACATGGCACCTCTCATCTTCTTTGTAGCTGGGTACGAATTATCTTCAATATCCCAATGATCTTTCAACGGAAAGGGCCTCCGAGGTCGATCAACAGGAATGTTATGCCACGGCGCATCACTCCTGACAGCAGGGCTGCGCCTAAGTTGCTCATACAACTCCTCAGGAATCCTTCTTTCTGGATGTTGTTCCCGTATTCTAGAAGGCTGAATGTTAGAAACAGAGCCAAGCTCTATTCCAGCTTCCTGGTGAAAATAATTATTCCTCCTGAAGCTCACATCATCAGCATCTCTCAATAATCTATTAGGGCCATACTGTGGTGGCGACATGCGGAAATCTCTTGAAGGGCTATCAAAAGGCCTAGCCCTAGGAAAGGCTTCAAAGTCTTCCTCGTAGATACGTCGAGCACTAGGTTGGGGGGAATATGGGGGAACGCAAGTATGTCTCCCAGCTTCTGCTACACCTTCACTTCGTGAAAAGCATATGCTTACTCGTGGACTATTGAAAAGCTTTCCCTGAAGTGTTTCTTTTGCCCTGCAAGCTGCTGAAATACTAGTGTACTGCACAAATGCATACGTGCGGCCTGGGAATGTTGTTATCCTGAGAATCTCCCCAAATGGCAAAAAGGCTTCCCACAACATTGCCTCATCTACCTTTAAACCAGGAGGAAAACCTATCCATAACACCTCACTAGGTTCTGTAGACCTATTTCTTTTAGATTTATCGATTGTTTTTTCAGGACTTGGTTGCTGTTTTCTTCCACGTTCATTGGAATGCCGCTCATCAGCATATTGCATGTATCTGTCATCCATTGGGATACCTGAAGCCTTGTCCTGTAAATTCAAATACTTCAGGTAACCTGGTACCATTTTATGAGTGAAACAGCGTAAATGCAAAATAACAAGAGGTCCTGATACACGTGGTTGATGATGGTAGACAAATTAAAGTGTCAATGGTTTAGTCCTGAATAATTGAAATTATACAAGATAGAACAAGCAATCAGGTCCATGGCAATAAAGGCAACTCCTTTGGCTACAACAGCAAGGTCCACAGAACTGCTACTAGTAGATGGCATTCTCCTAGAGCACAACATAATGCCTTAAGCTGTGAGCCTAAATAATGTGATGAGGAAGGAAGCGTAAACCCAACAATCCCATGAATATTCTGCATACACTTATGATCGCTGTATAAGGGGAAAAGTAGTGGAACAAAATGAAGACATACTCGTGTCTTGGACCAGGATGGTGTTAAGCAGGCATTTGTGACACATTACGATTTGAAGGCCCGGTTGACAAATAAGCATGATGTAGAAGTATCTTGTGATGCACACAACATCTGAGGTTGTGAGAAACATATTGTTTTGCACTGAAAAAGTGAAAATCAAGCTGCACCAGCTATAGGGTTTCAAGACAGCAATTCAGTAAAACATCTGTTTGACTTGAGAAACAGTGAACCATCCAAGAGAATCATCATGTTTCCGGTTTCATAGCATTCCATACCAAGCCAGAGGCATAAATTATATTAGTAACTAGATGGAAAATTTAGCATGCAATTGCAAGCAATTATCTTCAATTTTTCTTAGGTCAGCCATTTGAAGTACAATGACGGTCATTCCAAATTATTGGGATACCATAGTTCAAAATAATCTTACAGAAGCATTGGCCCTTTATCAGTTCATGTTGTAAACAACTAATTTCTGCATACACCAAGCATTGGCCCTTTAGCTCTGACACATACTTGATGCTGATGCGGACAGGATATGTCTGGTGGCATAGCAGGTCAATAAAGGAAAACAAGAAATCTGATCCACAATGATATGTCTGCATGACCTGGCAATCATTTATAATTCTCAATTCCCTATCTGATTTTATTGGTTTTATTGACCAAGACTACGCTCAAAATAGGCACTGCAGACAAATTGCATAAGTTGTGCATAACTTTTGAGATGATATATCATCTATCTTTTCTCTTTTGGGATTATCGCAATACATATGTTGCCATAAGGCCTCAGTACTGAAAGAACAAGCAAGGGATGAGAGCACAATGGTAGTAGAAGGAAGCGGAGATGGAGGCATGATCTGTAAATATGATCTGGTTGGCAGGAATTACTGAACTTAACATAATCATTCTAGTTAATGGTGTTTGGATGCTTTCTAGTTGTGCTCATTATTTTTATAGACATTACAACTGGGCAAATGTTTGGTATAATCTTGACACGTTGCAACAAAATAACATGACACCATCCTTGACCAGAAGTCGGCTGCTTCTGAGCGCATGTCCAAGAAGGCAAGAAGGGGATTCATGGACATCCTTACTACACTACGCAGTATATAAAAAATAAAATAGAAGAATCTTCCTGTTTCAAAAACCTTGAGCAATGGCTTCTAAAAAGAAGATATTCGGTTTAGGAGAAAGAGCTTGTTCAGTCACTTAGTCTTTTAGTGTTTTTGCATCGGAAGAGTCACAATAGCTGCCTAGTGGCTTTTGTGGTTTGTGCCTTTGTCTGGTTCGCTGTTCATGTAATCAGTGTTGGCTGTGCCGCATGTCAATAGTTATTGCTTGTATTTGCAGAAGATTCAATTTAGTCTGATATGGTTTTAGCGTGACTGAAGTTATTACCACATGAGACATGAAGTGAGTTTAGTAACAGCAGTTCCATCTTGGCATCAGGATGCCATGCAACAACAAAAAAAGATGTTTCTATTAATTAAAACGTCATGCTGACCATGGTATTTCAACCAGTCACCCACCATTTTGTGATTATATGGCCAAATTGGCTGATTATAAGGTACCAACTAATTATAAGGAAACCATAAGAGAGATGTGAAATTGTTTTACACTTAACCAGCCAATCTATTGAACATGACTATATCCATGTCAATGTCAGTCTAGACATGATGCTTTAAGGATCAAAGATCTTTCCCCAGATTTCAAGAGACCTATGATGTCATTGTTGTTTCCTGTACTCTTGTATAGATATAAGCCCAGGTAACTTGTTTGTGTGTGCGACAGACCAGATGTCGTTAGCAGTTGCAAACAAGTTGTACACTGTATATCAGTCTTTAGTGGCAAAGGCAACAAGATAAGTCAACACATGAATATAACACAGTCACACTGTAAACTAGAAGAGAGAGAGAGATATAATTCAGGAATCATAATGAGCATCTGTGGTACATTAGACAAAAGACTTGGCCTGTGTGGTTAAAGTGAACAGAGGCACAAATGTATTTTCAATGTCCACACCATATGTAACCTAATAAACGAGATAATGCTTTCTCATTGATTGGATTTCAGTTCCATGGAAGTTATTTCAAGCTGCGCATTATCTCTCTGGCATGGTTCATATTGTGAACGAAAAGGTCTGGGAAAGCTTCATAGTGCCAAGCATTGAGAAAGGAGACAGCGTGGCAAGGAAATATAACATGAGTGATAAATGATATTAGGACACTAAGCTTGCTGCAAGCCATCTCTGATGCTTCTTAAGCATGAAATCGTGTTACCTTACTTTTGACAAAACAAAAGAATGTCAAAGTAGTTTTCATGTCCATACAATTTCACCTGATTTATCCTCAAAATTGTTTCGTATCAGTATGAAACATCAGATTATGTGATGATCAAACCATGAAGATGCACCTGAGTATCTAAAAATAAGCTGTATATCTGAACCACAAAAAGAAATCAACTTTTTAGAGTTGTTGATTCGCCCCAAAAAAAAATCTCTAGAGTTGTTGATTCCAAAAAGAATGACCAGGGCAGTCACATGGTAAAATCCTACTAACTATGTTTATCAGAAATGTTTAACTTTTGCTTTGCTTAGGACTCGATTATTAAGAGTTAATGTATGGACTGTGGGAGTGAATTATTGACACCAGTAGTCGTGTCTAAACGAATCCTAAATTCGTGTAGGATTAACCAACGATGAACAAAAGAGATTTCTCATTAGCAAAGAACACTGAAAGAACTGCTCTGCTGTTCTTGACCATGATACATATGAGCACGTTTCGGCTTAATGTGACAGTAGGCAAAGCTGTGAATCCTAACTTGGCACTCAGCTTGTTATGAAACTTAATCGTTGTTGTCTCATTCTCCATCGCTGGGAACATGACAGGAGAAGCGCAATACACCCGTGATATTTTCAAGGTAAAGCAAATGCGTACGAACAGAGGATGTTCAACACTAACCCCCTTGGAAAACTCGATCCTAACGGGCGCCCCGCCGAGCCGGGCCCCCTGCAGCTCCCGCACGGCCGCGACGGCGTCCTCCTCCCGCAGGAAGCTCACGAACGCGAAGCTCCGCCCCGGGTCGCGGGCGATGCCCTCGACGTCGCCGCACCGGAGGAACAGCTCCGACAGGTCGGACGCCGTGACGCCCGGCGCCAGGCCGCCCACCCACAGGTGCCGCGACGGCGGCGCCACCCCCCAGCCCGACGCCCGCCGCGGCGGCGGAGGGCCCTCGTCGCGGGCGCCGAAGCGGGGCCGCGGATCGTCGCCCCGCGCGCCGCCGAACCTGTCCCGCCCGCCGCCGTAGCCGCGGCGGCCCCTCGCCATCTGCAAGAAGCGATCGCGATTCGTCAGGGAAGCCGCATTTCTGACAGGCACGATCATGAGAGAGAAGGAGAAACAGAGGACCGGAACGGGGAGAGTACCATTCGCTCTGCGGCGGAGCTGGAACGCCTGCGCCGGCAGTGACAGGGAGGAAGGTTAGGGTTAGCCGAACTGTTGGTTTTTTTTTTTATCAACATACCTGTATTATAGATAAGGAAACCGTACAAGTACGGGTACGTTATACAAGAATACGGAGGACAGCTGTCCCACCACACAAGCAAAAGGACCCTTAAAAAAGACAGAAATTACAAGCAGGTCCTTGGACCTTTTGCTCGTCGACGCCCAAATCCGCCAACCCCGGCCATCACCGGAACCGACGAAGTCGGTCGCCACCGTTCCCAGGGCAGAGGGAACTCCATCGCACTATGGCTTTGAAAGGAGCCGAAGAAGACACTCGCCTGAAGGCGAGATGAGCCATCGCTGACCGCAATGCGGCCGGGCCGCGCCCCAAGCTCCCTCCACCGAGAACCGGAGCCCGCCAACGACAGCAACCGCCGCCGCGGGGAAGTCGAGCCCGATCCCACCTTCGCCTAACCGCATATCTACAGCCTCCTCCCCTTCCTTGAAGCAAAAGGCCGGAACGCACCTCGTCACTCCGAGCGCAGCGACAAAGAACCTCCGGCGAACGACTCCTATACAGGAACCCCACCACGGAAGCCCCACCTCCACGGCCTCGCTGCCGAACTGTTGGTGTTGGATGGGACGGATGAGGGCCGAACGGGTTTTCTTCCTTCGGGGCTTGTTTGGAAGCCGGGAAGTTAGGAGAATTTTTCCGCCAGTTACATTTCCTGGGGTTATGTTTGAGAATAGGGGATAGAAATCCCAGGAAACAAAAATAATCTAAACAGATCCAGAAAAAGGATCCTGGGATTTTTTTCGAGTTGATGAAAGAGAGATTCATTGCAAGGTCTGTGATCTAAAATATATGCATTGTTAATTAAACATTTTATCATACAAACAACATTCAGACTACTGCTCTCCATGCACAGATACTTAGTCAAAATATGAAATCAACATGTGTCAAATGAATGAAGAAATCATACTAAAAGCATCAACCAAATGGGGCAACCAATTATTCCTATAATTCGACAAGATATTTGTTTTACTGTAGTTTTTTTTTTAAAGTCAGTCATCAGCTAAGATATTGTTTTTATTTGTAGCATCTCTATATTTTTTAAGTCAGCCATCAGCTTCTAATTAGCCAGTTTTACGATCAACAATTTGTGTGTACATTTCAATGTATATAAATGAAGTAAATTATATAATATTGATTAGTGTCTCTTGTTAGCGGGAAAAGGATTTGACTCCAACATTATTTTTGACAACATCAAGTAGAAATATATATCGTTAAAGACAAGTAAAAGGATTAGCTATATTGTTTTTAATCATTGAAGTGAGAGGTTTATATTTCTTTTTCGATTTAAAAGTGAAAAAAGAGTCAGCATCCATTCAGCGAAAAGTCCAAAAGTTGAGAACCAGAAACTGACTCGACAGTTTTGATTATTTGGTTGAATTCAACGCCACATATCCAAATTTCGAAAACGCAAACCTAGAATAGGTTGGCTAGACATCTCCTCATAAATACCTCCCTCCTCACCAACCAAAAGTTATTTTCGCCGCTCACTGTTTCGCATCGATCCTTCCTCGAGCTATCGTCATTCTCGTCACCCTCCACGGAAATCAATTTGAGCGTGAATTGATCTCCTTTTCGCAAGTAAGGAAGCCCTAGCTCTTCTGATCTTTTTTTTCCGATGGATTGGCTATTTGGAACATGAAAATTTGTGTTTGAGCCGGTGGATTCGTACGATTTGCGGTGGTACAAATTTAATGTTTTCTAGATGAAAATATTTTTTTCTTTTTTTCTTTCTACTAGTAGGATTCACTTTGTTCAAGAAACAACGCAGACCGGCTCGCCTCCTCCTACCCGATACAAAGCCCTACCCCGCCGTCACACAGACTCAGATTCCAGGAGCGGCTTGGTCTCGCGCACCCGGCAGGAAGCGCGACCTGAACCCTCCTCCTCCAGCTTCGGCGGAAGGTGAGAACTGAGCTCTCCTCCCCAATCCTCTAGTTCTCCTCCTTCCCTTTTTAGTCGACATTTAGGCTGGATGTATGCGTTGATCCCTGCGGAAGGGCGGGGCCGGGGACGGGGAGATTTCGTCTCAATCGGGGATGAGGACGGGATGGGGAGGGGGCAGCTGCCCTACCTAGCCCTATTGGCCGGTCGGCCTCTGGAAACAATTCGAAATACGAGTTCTTTCGATTGAATCCCTCTGTTAGGTTTTGTCCTAGCGTACTGTACAATAGTTTCTGTTGCAGTTCCTGTATAGATTGGACTTTATGGCTGGATGAAAGGGGAGGCTTTTGTTGACCTCTTTAGAAAACCTTAATTGTCTTGATATATTAAATAAAAATGTCTTCTTTGTTGTACATATTATGGATGATTGAATTGCTGGTTACTACCTCTGCACTTTAATTGTGTCGCCTACTAGTGTAAATTTAAACTAAACAATGACATCAATAAAGTACAGAGGCAGCAGGTGTCTTTAGTTTTGATCATGTTGTACTAAGCACTGCCACCTTTATTGAAATATTGAATGTCGATCGGTTTGTATTAATTATATTCTGAAGTCAGCTTTGTATTAAGCTGACAGGGACTTTTTTTTTTGGGAGGGGGGGGGGGGGGGGGGGGGGGGGGGCTGGATTATTTGTATCGATCCTTCTGCTTTACATCTGATCCACGTTCACATGGTTGCCTCAGTGTGTTCGTGACTATCATGAGCAACTGGTTTGAATGTTGCACTGATTTGCCCTTGATGTTTTCTGTATCATCAATAATGCAGTACACATTTTTAATTGTTATGCACTTATGCTCAAATTTGAATTTTGTCTCCCGGTATGTTGACCTATGGCAATGTGGCTAAACCATGGTGAGATTGGGTGATGATAGTTTTGCAGCTAAATGTGGATTGATAAATGTGCATGTGTTGGATAGCTTATACATGTTGTGCTTCCTTATATTAGCTTAGCATATGGTTTCACCTGCATTTTCAGTGAAAATTTTGTTTAGATCAGTTTACATTTAGAGGAAGCTATTTGGTTGCTGATGTAAATTGTAAAGGATAAGAAGGAAATAATAAAAGTGACATGCTATGCTGATATTGGAATTGCTAAATATGATGCTTGAGTGCTGTGCGTTTATTATGATCACTGGCATATGAAGTTGGGGTTTGTGATTTTTGCTTTTACTTTGACGAGGACAATCTGAGATTTGTCATTATTGATTTCACAGGAAACATGATAAATCTTTTCAAGATAAAGGACCAAAAGAAGGATGATGCAGCAACTGCAAAAGGAAAGCCTGCTGCCAAGAAGCAAAGTCCAGGGGAGCTGCGTCTCCATAAAGGTTCATCTTGTTGGGAACAAACAATCAAATCTGATACTTTGTTATATGTCTGATCCACATTAGCCATGCTATGTGGTTATTTACTACGACATCACATTCTTTCAGATATTGCTGAACTGAACCTTCCCAAGACCACCAAAATTTCTTTTCCAAATGGCAAGGATGATCTGATGAACTTTGAGGCCACTATTCGGCCTGATGAAGGATATTATGTGTAAGTGGTTCTTACCATGTGCAATTTATGACTCAAAATAAAATACTTTACACATGATGTAGTTTTGCACATTGATATCTATTGGAGTTCTAAATATAAAATACGAATGATCTACAATGGCATATATAGATTTCGAGTAGGAAGCGAGTTTTCTGAATTATGCTGTGGGCATGGATAACTGGCTAGCCATAGTGATGTCGTAGCTTTATTCTGTAGTCAGGTATGGATTTCCTTATAAATTTGACTTGTTTTCCACGTGCGCCAAATAATTAACATAAGCGGTTAAATTTTCTGCTGTGGTGGATGGGTTCTGATATATCTATATATTTTTCAAATTGATGCAGGCAACACTAAAAATCATTTTTATCCTTTCGCAGCAGTTTCCTATTCTTCCTCACAGTAGCATACCATACTTGAGCAACCTATCAATGTCTTTGTTTGTTTTCTGTTTGTGGGGTGGTAGATTGATCTACGAATTAGCATACCATACGGGAGCATATTGCCCTACTGCATAAGTCTTGTTTCATCTATTATTTACTTTTCTTCCAGGGGTGGTAAATTTACTTTTACCTTCCAAGTTCCTCCTGCTTACCCTCATGAGCCTCCGAAAGTCAAGTGCAAGACTAAGGTAACCATTTTTGTATTCACATCTATCCCCTTAGTTCCTACCGTCAGTTCTGCCAGTAACATTTCATATTTGTGTCACACCTTTATAAGTTAACTTCTTGTTCTGGGCCTTAATATTTCATATTTTAAGGTTTACCATCCAAATATTGACTTGGAGGGGAATGTGTGCCTGAACATTCTCCGTGAGGATTGGAAGCCTGTCCTGAATATCAACACCATTGTGTACGGCTTGAATCTTCTTTTCTCGGTGAGTATAATATTTGGTCAGTTACTGAAAGATGGCTATATAGAAAAATAAAATAAAACATCGTTTGCAAAGCAAATTTTGTTTGATGTTTTGTCTCAATTGCATATTACTCTTCATAATTTTCACCTACAGCTGTTTATGAAAGTAGAAGTGTACAATTTTGCTTCATCAGTGGCTAATCATATTCCACTGTCATGTGCAGCAACCTAATGATGAGGACCCCCTGAACCATGAGGCAGCAGCCGTTCTTCGTGACGACCCGAAAAAGTTTGAGAAAAATGTTCAGAGGGCGATGGCTGGAGGTTATATTGGTGACACCCACTTCCCTAGGTGCTACTGAGATATCTGACTTATGGGCAACTGTTGACCGTAGCAATATGCTCTGGGTTACTTAGGTGCCCAAGATGGGCTAAATTTAATTTAGGATTTGGGTCGTGTAATGTAGGATGGTCTGAACATATGTTTGGAACGTACAATCAGGAGGCTCTGTTAAACTGTCTTGACAATTGCAGTATACTGGCCGTTGCAGGGGTCACTCCGGTCGCCAATGCTTGTTGAAAATACTGAACTGGCATGTCGTAATGCACGGCTTTGGCTTGCGCCGTTGCTGGGATCACTTTGTGTTTAACCATGCATTTGTTCTTTACTTTCAATGCTTTTAAATATTGAGAAGGTCTTCTCAACTGCAAAAAGTTAAACTGCTACCTCCTGGAGGCGTTACATACCTTGGGTTTGGACCAAATCTGATTGTTGACCCACTTGGTTACAAGTTTATGAATAAAAATTAGTTGTGCTCATGTTATTCTTTTTTTATGTGGAAATAAATTTCATTACTCAACGGCTGACAAATCGCCAGGAACAATTAAACCAACCCTTCATTCCAGAAGAAACGATCATTTTTCTTTATGCAATTATCGAGTTATTGGGCTTTAAGGCCCATCACTTGTCACTTGTCAGGCCGAGCCAGGCTCAAACTTAGAGTCTCCTGATAGCGTTCCTTAGCTGAAAATTTCTATATGTTCCAAGGGACAAAAGAGTTTAAAAATCATGATCACCTATACCCAGAGGCCTTAGGTCGTATATGGAAGAATTATACTCCCTCCGTTCTACAATAATTGACGTTTTAGCTCTTAGCATGTAGATTAAGAAAAGTTGGTAAAAATAGATGCATAGGAAACAAGGAGAAAGATAGAGGTAGAGATGTATTGTGAAAAGAGAAACGTGCATTGGAAAGTGAGAATACCAATCATTTTAAAAAAAATAGAAGATGCTAAAATGCCAAATAAATTTATATAGACGGAGTGTCAATCAGAAATCGACGAGAATGATATTATTGACGCACCACTTGTCTCGAGGTAAGGCCTCGCTAACAAAGGCTCTGACTTTATCTGAGTGTACGTTCATCACACAGCAGACTGCAAGCATTTTCACTTTGAGAGGACAGCACCGTACGTCGAATGCACAATGTTCTTTGTTCCCAACTTCTTGGTTACTACCAAGGTTCGCAAAACCGGTCAAACCGGACCGGTTTTCGCGAAAATCGGGAAAACCGGGCCGGTCCGGTAGGCAAAACCGTACGGTTTTTCGAAAAAATTAACACAGTGTTTTCGAGGAAACCGGTAAACTTTCCCGGTTTACCGAACCGGTTTTTTCGGTAACGGTTTGCCCGGTTTTCCGAAAATGCAAACCTTGGTTACTACTCCCTCTCTTTAGAAATAAAAGTATTTCTAGATTTGGTTAAAGGGAAAACATTTCTATTTTGATCAAAGATAATAATAAAATATAATAAAGAGCGACAGTATAGAAATGATATAATAGATTCATCATGAAACGACAAACTATTATAATATGTAGTGACTCTTCAAAATAATTTATTATTTATATGGATATCGCTGGTCAAACTTTTATTCTGACCAAATCTAGCTAAAAATTCTTATATTTCCGGATGGAATGATACACTGCATATAGGTTAGTTGTTATGTGCTTTCGCTAAAAATGAAAAGAAAAGAGAGAGAGAGAGAGAAGGTCCACCCGACATTGGTCACCGTCCACAACCGCGACGTTCAGGTTCTTGCGTGTTGCTGGCCCTCGAGCAGCTCGCGCATCTTTAACCATTATAACACCGCATTGCTCAAAAAATAAAATAAAATTAAAGCTAAAGATGGAGCGTGATTAATTATGCTCCCTTTGGTCCCGAAAGAAAATAGATCTATATATTACCTGTGCTTGAGCTTTGAGCACGCGGCAGGCGTTTCCTTCAAGTAAGTATTCCCTGGCTACGTACAAATCACTCACAATAAAATGTGATGAAGGAGCAGGGTTACGTCCGTCGGTGCCGTGCGCACGACACACATGAAGGCTAGGTTCCCATCCGACCGGTCCTCTTCTTTCTTTCTTTCTTGCAATATATACTAGCACGAGTGCATCGATCCGTACTACTGCATGATTGGCTGCTTGCAACGGCGACGTCCCCTTCGCCTTCTCCGGCGCCATCCACATAATTGGCTGCTTGCCACGGCTCTTCAGGAACCCGCTGGTGTTCTTCTGCACCGTCGACTTCTCCATCACCTCGATCCTCTTCCTCATGTCCGTCTACGAGGAGGCGTGGGAGCTCTTCGTCTTCCTCCTCTCCGACTGGTTCCTGGTCTCGCTCCTCTGCAAGTACGCGACAGGGCGGCTCTGGCGCCGCACCTTCCGCTGGTCCGCCCGTTGCATCCTCTTCGCGCGAGGCTTGATGCACCGCCCGGGCATCAGCTTCAGCCAGTTCTGCGTGCTCAGCTTCTGCGGCACCACCGTGCCGGCCCAGATCCCCGCGGTGAAGCTGCCCATCCTGCTGCCGTCCGTTCCCGTGCCCGACCAGGTCAAGCGCGCCGTCACGGATCACTTCATGACCAAGCTGCACGATGACCGTGACAATGATGAACCTGCAGCTGATCTCCTGAGCAATGGCAGGTCCGCACTTGCCGGATCTGCAGGCTACGCAGACCTCGTGGCGTTCTGCGAGTGCGCCAGCGTCGCCGAGGTCGTACTCACCTGGCACGTCGCCACCAGCCTCCTGGAGGTGGTGCATCCACCTCAAGGCAGTAACAACAATGTGGCGACGAGCCTGTCCAAGTACTGCGCCTACCTGGTGGCCTTCCACCCGGAGCTGCTCCCGGACAACCAGCTGGACAGCGCGGAGCGCGTCTTCAATGCCATGGGGGCCGAGCTGTACGGCCTCCTTGGGTTCTGGGGCTACTACTTCTCGCGCGGGTCACGCGCCCGGTACCGCAAGATCGCCGCCGCCGGCGAACCGGCCGATCAGGAAGAAGCGGCGCCGGCAGCGGCGGCGACGAAAGTGGTGGAAAGGGCGCGACCTTGGCGAAGATGCTGGCGAGCAAAGCCGCCGCCGCCGCGCGTTCCGCGGAGGACGTGTGGAGCGTGCTGGCCGATCTGTGGGAGGAGTGCGTGGAAGGGCACAAGAACACGCTGGCCAAGGGCGGCGAGTTCATCACGGTCCTGTGGGCGACGGCGACGCACGCCGGCATCCGCCGCCCCGCCCCCGCCGCCGCACCGACGCCGGCGCCGGCAGTCACGGGTGAAGAACGCGTGGAGGGAATAACGACGTCGACGCCTCATGTTTCTGCTGTATGATCGCTGCTCGGGTGGTGGAAACGAGTGCGACGGCAGCAAGTAGCAGGCAAACGCAAAGGAGCTAATACATTGTTCATGCTAGTCATATGGGAGCTCTGGAAGGAGAGGAATGCGCGCCTATTCCGAGCTGAGGAGAAGACAGCGGCATCGCTTGCCGAGAAGATCAAAGAAGAAGCGCGCCAATGGGTCAGAGCGGGCGCAGCAAAACTGGGTTGTCTCTTTGGCGAGTAGTCCGCATGTATGTAATAGGAGTCCGGCAACATGACGACAGCGGGCGCGAGTCTGTTCGTGGCCCTGCGTAGTTTGTAAAAAAAGTTTCTTCCCTTCTTAATACAAAGATACGCAGCCCTCCTGCGTATTCGAGAAAAAAAAAATCGATGATGAATCAGGTTCCCGGCCGCCCTGGTCTATCTGCCACTGCGTTTAATTTGTTGTGTGTGCACTTTGTTGCGAAAGCGTTGTGCTAACCTAACCTTTGCCTAGCTAGTTAATTTGGTGTGCTAGCCGCACGAATGTTTGCTTCATTGCAAGTGGTGGTGGATATGGTTCATCGAGCTTGCGTGCTCCGGTGTGTGTATTATTGTTTTTTTTTAAAAAAAATTAACCTATCATTGAATCTGTCTTCCTATAAACTATTGTCACTTTTGTTTGATCTCTAAACTTCCTATAAACTATTGTCACTGAGATGGCTGCATGTATTGGAACGGACGTTGGTTCTTACTTTTTTTTAGCAAGGGTTGGTTATTACTACTTGACAGTGGTAATTAGGGACCTCCATCGAGTTATTGGGCTTTCAGGACCAATCTTTGTCAGGCCAGCTCAGCCTCAAACTTCATCAGGATGCTTTCAGCTAGCCCAGACTGCATTTCGACCCGGCCCAACAAGTACTCATATCGACTGATAATAATAAATCCGCGCAGATGCAACAACTCGTTGTCTTCATTTCTTTATCCGGTAGCATGATGACGTCTTGATGTAGACATGAGCATGTGCAAGACAACATTAGCAAGCAACTAGCACATTATAAAATGAAATTAAAAATAATCAATCGGAGAAGCGGCACCCATCAGTCTCTGTTCAGGTTGAGCTCTCACATGTTCCGCCACCCACTAGCTTTTATTTTAGGAAAACGAAATCGGATTGTTTATTTCATTCCAATTGCCAAATTGGCCTCACCAAACAGCACGGAGAGAGGAGTGTGAGGCGCAAGTACAACAGCCAAAAGGGAGCCGAAAATTTCCATGCTCCAATGATTGTGTAGTCACCAGACACCAAGGATTCATTCTACTCCAATCAAAGGCGATAAAGAACCGATTTTTTTTTAGCTGTGTGTATATATTGTTTAATCTTTAGAGACGATGATGACGCTACTGACTACTAATCAGATATTTAAGTGAGATGTAATTTTCCATCAACGCTAGAAAAGGACAGTGTCTGCACTAACAAGCGTCATTAATGTAATGTGAGGCTTCCAGCTTCGGCCACCAGACCAGAGCTTCACAATTCACGAGAAGAGGGGAGGGGAATCTCCTCAATCACTGCCAGTGGAAAGCGGCAGAAGGGAAGCAAGAACAAGCAAGAAAGAGAGGGAAGGAGAAAGCCGAGGGGCTTTTTCGTTGGATTGGATCCTTCGCTTTTGCGGGGGAACAAGGAGCAGGCGAACGAGATGTTCCCGCCTGGCCTGATCCACCACCGCCAGGACGGCCCCGCCCCCGGCGACGCGCCGCCGCGCTCCGGCCCGGGCGGCGGGCCGAGCCTCGTGCTGACGGCGGACCCCAAGCCCCGGCTGCGGTGGACGGCCGACCTCCACGAGCGCTTCGTCGACGCCGTCGCCCAGCTCGGCGGGCCCGAGAGTGAGCCGCTCCCTTCCTCCCTGTCTCCCATTCTCTCTCCAATCTTGATGCTTCCCGGTTCTTGAGCTCGGCGGGGTGTCGGCATTGGAGAGCGATCAATGCCTGTTCGTTGGCTGGCGCTTCGATGGGGTTTGCTCGTTGTCTTCCCGACGTGGATTCGTCGAGCCCCGCGGCAGGTTTTTGCTGTTCGGGAGCGAGGGTTTGGGCTGGATTGGGGATGCTTTCGCCGAGATTATTATAGGAATTTTTGGGTCGTTTCCCTGGTCAAGGATGAGTCCTGTCGTGTGATTCGAGCTAAATGCGGCGCCTTTTGAACAAGTCCACATGTGCATTTACTCGTATGATTTCAGATTTAGCCCATTCGAATGAGGATAGCATCAAGGCGTGCATAAACGAGCTCTAGGCTTTTAGCTGTGCAATCATGCTTTGGAGTAGGGATGAAGTTGTGTATTTTCTGTCATATTGTCTAGGAAAGTTTGGACCTTTGGTTAATCCAATTCGGCGGCATTATGGCGAAGTGTGGTGAGCTGCCATGAAGTCATGATGACAATGTTACACGACTTGCAGTGTTGATTTGGATTAAATGTTGGTGCTGGTAGCACCTTTTCTCTTTGTTACTTGTTATAGTGCGTGCATGTCCAAAGTTGGGTCTCACATATTTGCGGCTATTAGGAATCGTCCTATTGAAACTTGAGGCTATTTTAGTTAGCTAGTGAGTTATGCTCCGATCCGAATTATGCATTTCAAATAGTTTTTTTTTCGGTGTGTTTTATGTCCCTCACTCTGAGCCTAGATTTGAGCATGTCATTGGAAACTATTTTTTTAGGGAAAGCATCGGAAACTTGGTTTTGAATAATGCTTCTTGTTTTGTCATAATGGATTTTATGTCCATGTGCAAGCAGCAGAGCAGCAGCCAAATGTTTCTTGTAGATTTGTTTATTTCTTGGTAGAAGTTTAATCTGGTTGAAAAGTTTGCCATATGTTGACTAACTTGTCGTTATTATGTCGGTAAGTGAGAGATGATGTTGTCCTTTGGATTTTTATTTTCTGGTATAGTTTGGACATCGTAATGCTTTTATGTTCTGGTAGCCTTATCTTATCAAGATGTTTCTTTTTATAAGTAGAGCATAGTTTTATGTAGCATAAGTGCTTCATCATGTTTCGTGGTACCGTTGTCCTTGATTATTCGTGGCATTAGTTTGCAAGTGAGGTGTATGTGATTCTTTTTTTATCTAAAAGAACTAGAGTCATTTCTTCCACAATTTTTTTTACATTTGGTTTATTTTAATGGATTCTATATATGGCACTGAAAATATCGGTAAAACCAGCTATCGATACCAAACATTTGAAAACTAGAGTTTTGTATATTTGATAATGAAACAATAACAGGACAAAAAATTATGAGCCATCTTATGTTCCAATCCATGCTTATGGTGTTCCGTTCCATGATTTTTGCGTGAAGAATCCTTTAGAAGAGTAGCATCTATTGTCACCAGATCCCATTGGTTGTCAAAATTTAATTCCAAATCACATTCCAACTATTTAAGCTTGTTTGCACCCTAAATTACTTGCTTGATTTGATGCATTTATTCAGCTGATATCACATAACTTGTAGAATGAAGCAATACTGTTTCCAGTTCCAATTGTTTTGAGCATATTGTTAAATGAGTTAATAATCTTGCAGAAGCAACACCGAAAACTATCTTGAGGACAATGGGCGTCAAGGGGCTTACTCTTTTTCACTTGAAGAGCCATCTTCAGGTACTCCGGTATACTTGTGCATAATACATCTCAGAGTATGAAACGCAGCATGTTCTGAAAGTTTGTCCATTTGTTCTTGTGATCAGAAATACAGATTGGGGAAACAATCCGGTAAAGAGGGCTCAGAGCAAACTAAAGATGGTAAGTTGTATGAAGCAGTCTGCTGATTTTACTGTTCCTTATTCTTACTGTTCAGGTTGTTGCTTTAAATCTCCATAATGTTTAGTTTATCAAAGGTCGTTCTGAAGTCAATATGTACGCCCATTTCCACCCCGTACACTTTGTTCTTTTTCTCTGGTTATGCACTTCTGCTCAGTTGATGGTCTTGCGGTGTTAACTTCCTCATTATGCATATCATGCATGCAATGATATAATGTTGTGTTTTATGGGATGTACCTTAATTGCTCTGTAGTTTGTCAATAACTTAATAATTTGATCCTAGATCGTATAGGATGCATGTCTCAAGTAATCCAGTGGGAACTTTTTGAACTATCAGGTTTTTCTAGGGGGTATGTGAGTTTTGCTTCTGATAGAATTAGTGAACTACGGAACTACATATATTTATAATCATGCCCAGATCGTGGAGGCCTCCACTTTTGTCCGCATACATGCAACCAGTAAAAGGAAAACTTCGAATTATAATATTCTCGCCTTCTCAGCTGGCACAACCTACGATGTCTGTTTACATTGTTGCACTATTGAACTACATATATGTATAATCATGCCCAGCTCGTGGAGGCATCCACTTGTGTCCGCATACATGCAACCAGTAAATAATATTCTCGCCTTCTCAGCTGGCACAACCTACGATGTCTGTTTACACTGTTGCACAACTGAAGAGTATTTGCCACTGCAAACTTAGTTTTCTGGTTTTTTTTTTTAATATCTACCCCAGGAGGAAAGACCTCTCCGAGGTATAGCATTAAGAAGCGGATCCAGTTCCTGGGACCGAGACAGGTCACGAAGGCTGGCCGATGGCCTAGCACGCAAATGCGTATAACTCTGAAAAACGTTTACACAGGGAGTGACTGATTTTATGTAAAACCAGGATTTGAGCCCTGTCGGCAGCCTCCCATCTGGAGGATCTATCACTGCGCTATCAACCATTTCACTTTTAATACTGCACCTTTCCACTGCAGTTGAAGTCTGTTTACCAAATGTTTAGTATGGTTTGTGTACACTTAAATTTATTACTTTTTGCAAGGAATAATTATTGTAATACTGCATGTTTTTCATTTTGAATCACCAGTAACTAAACAAAATGGGAAATAGGTAGTTGAAGCCCATGTTAACCTTATGTGATAGGGTGTATAACTACTGACGTATGTTGTAGTGTAGTTATCTATTTAGTATACTGTAAAAGTAAGGTTTGGAAGAATTCTGTTGGTTCTTTGCTAACTTTTGACCTCTGGGGTTGCCTTCCCCAAATACAGCATCCTATCTTCTGGATGGTCAGAGTGGCGTGAGCGTATCCCCTAGAGTTCCTGCCCAGGATGTGAAAGAGTACGCTTCATCAGCTACTCCTTGTTGAGCACATTTGTATACTCTTTGTTTTTTTAGTAGACTAAATATTTACATTGATTCTACTAAAGTAGAATTATCTGTCATAATTACTTCCTGCAGAAGTCAAGAAGTCAAAGAAGCACTGAGAGCACAGATGGAAGTGCAACGGAGACTGCATGAACAAGTGGAGGTAACTCCGACTGTCATATTCTGATATGCTCTTTAGTTTTGAGTTTAGCTTCCTTAACACTGTAAGGAAAGAAAATGCAACATTTTGTATTTTCTGCAATAGTTAGCTTTCAACAGCCAATGATTTAAGATACGAAGCTGGGACTGGGAATTTATTAATATGTCTTCGTGTGAATGATATGGAATCCTGAGCTCTTTTCTCAACATATCACTTGATTCACTGTAGAAAACAATGATTTTCTAGACGGTAAACGGTAGACAGTCAGTCGACCATCGTTTAGCGTTTAATTTGTTTAAACGGCCGTTTAAACAGTGGTCACCTGTCTAGCGTTTAGACGCTGTTTAAACGGAGTTTAATTCCGTTTAGGAAAACAAGTGGTGTTCATTTGGGTTTTAGTTGGGAGAGAGTAAACTCTTCTGGTGGAAGTATGTATCCACAATTGAAAGCTTCCACTTTGGTGTGTTCTTGGTTAAAGGCCTGCTGCAGAGTGCTTTCAGTTTCGCATCCTGTGCCTTGTAGGAATGGTCTTTTACTAAAGTTAAATCTCCAGGCTCAAAAAGCAAATGATGGTATTATGACGTATCTGTCTTTATTCATATTTGGAGATACTCTTTCTTCATATGTATGACATATCTGTCTTGAACAGTTGCCTTCAACAGTGCTTGTTGTGGGATAAGCTTTGGGGCCTTGGACCAGCCCAGCAATGTAGCTGCCTCATGGCAAGGGGGCTGGGCCTTAGTTGTTAGCCTATTGGTTAACTAGTTGTGGGATTGATTAGGACTGGATAGTTAGAGAAGAATCAGGAGTTAGGGAGATAAAGGCAGCCAGGCCCTCATGTACTTGTGCTATGTCCAGTGTCAACATGAAAAGTGCCACATAAGACCTACATTTCAACAATTTCATATGAATTTGGGAATGAGTGTGGCAATGCACAATACTTTAACTAGTTTTTCCAATGGACAGGTCCAGAAGCGGGTGCAGATCAGAATGGATGCGCTTCAGAAATACATTGACACTATCCTAGAGAATGCATGCAAATTGGTCACCGAGCAGTTTGCATCGAGTGGCTTCAGCATCTCGGACCCTGATCTCCCGGATCTATCTCCTGGTGGGATCATGTGTGGCCCCAACGACACGTTGAGCTCCTCTGTCTTCAACCAGCTCTCCGTCAGTTCCATTGACTCCCACAGTCCAGGAGGCAAACCTTCTCCGTCGGGCATCGAAGGCCCACCACTGCTCCTCCAGAAGTCACCTGAGCTTAAAAGGATGTCCTCTTGAGTTGTGTCGACAAATCTGAGTGTAGTGTACTGATTTCCTTGTCTTCGTAAGTAATGTTGAATTCAGTAGCGACAAGGGACATTGTTCAACCAATCTTGTAGTAGCTGACTCGTTCTCTTGCTAGTGCCTGCCAAGTGGCAGGGTTCCCTCTGTTGTTTGATCGCATCGCAATCAAAACAAATGTATGTTTATATGGACTTCCTGATGTGCTAGATCAAGTGCCTTGGTATTATGTTCCTATCACCTTTAGCACATTTCAGAGGTCTTCTCTATCCTCTTTGTGCTAATGCATGAGTGCACGATGGTTCCATGCTATCATCTTTCATAAATACTACTAAATGCTTCCATGTCCAAATTTAAGCCCTAAATGTTTGATTTTGGTACTTTTGAGGATGTTATTGTTGCCACTCTGCAAAAGAAATAGGGAAGGGTGGCCGAACCTGAAAAAGAGAGTAGTGATGCAATTCTTCTGTCGCCAATGAACTTGAAGGTATATTATTATTTCTCATCCGAAAGCATTTTCCGAAGCAGTTCGGATGCCATCTCGCCATAGATTTCGGCATAAAATTTCAGGACCACAGCACCATTGACACTTGCAGGCGATCGGTTCTCTTGTACACAAATACATGTCCCTTTTGTGCGACGTCACGGTCACCATGTTTCACCGTTGGACATGAGGGGAAAACAGCGCTGCTCACACTACTGACTCGTCCGGCGGGAAGGAAAGGGAATATTCCTGGCATAGTAGAGAAGATGCTGCAACGGAAACGTCCAATCTCAAAATACAATAACACCTGTATCATTCTCGACAATGACCAGCTTGTTCACAACCAGTGCATTTTCAGTAACAAATGTTCTTTTAAGATGAAATCAAGGTGAGGCCTGCAACAGATGTGATAGCTCCAACAAGGGTGGTAATTTTGAGTCCTACTAAGGTGATTGATGTCGGAGCGGTCGATCAGAGGAGATGTAGTTTCTTTGGATGTTGATGGTTGTTTAGCTGTAGGAGAGCTTTTTTTTTTTTTGCTCCTTTTATTCGTAGCCTACGTGCAATTTGAAATGAAGTTTTCTTTCTTTGTAATCTTTATAGCTATATGCATCATTTTGATGCAAAGGCTGGAATATCAACATATTCCCACTTCTAAAAAAAATAAGAGCATGGGGTGTCTGCTGCCTTTCTCTTGGGTATCCAACTTATATGTTATAAGCAAATAAATAGTATGAGGGGGAAATTAAATCACATTTCGTAAATTAAATCAGCAAGAGAACATATGAAGTAGTAGCCACAGCCACTGCACAACAAACTTATTTTTGGAAAATAAAAACAATGGGGCGGACAGGCAGAGGAACAGCTGAGTGCAAGCTAACAGTAATAATGTTCACAAAAAGCCTCTGTGCTTAGTGGCAGGAGGTTTGGACTGTATCCATTTGGACAAAAACCAACATTTGCCAACTGGACAGTGCACACAAAGTCACTAGTTTTGCTCAATAAGCTTGGAGCTGTACTTGTCATCCTTTCCTCTCTTGTTTTGTATTGTATCTGCACTGTTTTTACACAAAATCACCAGATTTATGGTTAATAGCGTCCAGGTTCAAGGAAGGGCTCTAATCCTTCATAACATACGTCCAGGTTCATGGAGGGCAATCTATTTTGCTTTGTGGCGTTGAAAGCTGTATTCCTTGTTTAGGTTATACTGATCATGAGCATCTTATTGTTCTTGTTTATGAATGCAAGTAGTTGGACCTCAGAATGGGGTCCTCTTCTGCTTTTCTGTGGTGACTATTGAAGATGAGTGTGGACGAACTCCATTTTTTCCTTCTTTATATTTGAAATGGAGGAATAGAGGCGGCGATCTTTCTTCGAATTTTTATTTCAGTGGTTTACTACATTTGAGCAAATCTTTTTGGCTTATACTAACATAGCTGCACAAATCAATGTATATGCCTGTGAAACATTATATCAAGATTTGATAAAAATTTGGGAATTCAAAGCCTCTCGCATAGGTGTGTGATCCATTCTAATGATACAATCACGTTCAGCGTATCCAACTCAACTTCAAACATCTCGTAAACGAATAGTTTTCCACTTGGTTAATGACTTACAATTTATTGGTGATCCAAGATATAGAAAAAAGCACCTACAATTGTTTGCAGGATTTGGTACATATGGTGAACCTAATTTTTGTGAAAATTCAACATTTGACCCGCGGTGAAAAATCACGGTGGACTGGGCTGCTGCAGATGGTCCGCCGTGTCGTCATGCTGCGAACCACTGACTGACTTCGTCCTTTCTTTTCCTTCCGCGTGCATAAAAACCGATGGACATGGATTCGCGAATAAATTCCGTTTCCCGTCTCCACCACCACTGACCTCCCGTCACCGGCTCCGGATTCCTTCCTTCCTTCCTCAATCCGCGCCTCTCGTCACCGCCGGCGAGGGCGAGCCAGCAGGCCTCGTCCCGCACGACCCGTTCCGTCCGTCTGTTTCTCGCCGGGAGGCTCCTCCGGCCGCCGCCACCGTCGCGGCCGTCGCCGGAGGTGGTGCCGGCCTCGTTTGGGCAGAGATCCGCCCCGCCCCGTTCTTGGATTTGTCTGCTCCTCCTTGCTGACAACCGGTGAGTGGTAACCGACCTCGCCTCGCTCGCTCGGATCCCCTCCTTGGCTGTCGGATTTCGTTCCGGTCCTTGTCCAATGGTATGGGTTCCTTTACTGAGGGCGGCGGTGCCTTGCTGCCTTAGCTCGTCCACCTGACCCGAGGCAGTTTGTCCTCTTCCGCGCGCGGTGTCAATAGAATAGATTCGTGTTGAAGTCGCTCCATAGGAGCACCGACACAGGTAGTTTGTTCTTTGATGCAGTTTGCGTTCTAAAAAAATCCTTAATTTTGTGTTTTGTGCGGGTTAACTCAAGAACGGATTCCGGCCCCTGTTTGTATCGCTGTTGGAGTATCGACATGTCCTGATAAACACGTCAGCTTACTGTGATTCTCATCCTTTTTTGTAGTTGTTAGATTGTTTGCTTGTGTCTGTAAATGGTGATGAAGAGTAATTGGTGGCCGAAGCAGTGATTCCTCTTTAAAAAGTCACATTTGCTATTGGATAAGTTGGTACCTTTCTAACTTAGTAGTGTTCCGGTTTGCAGTTTGTTTTCTGTTTAGTACCTTTTGTAGGCATCAACGAGCAATCCTTCTAATTCCTTGTCCTGATGAAAATTGTCCGTCCTCTTCCAATTGTTCATATGGCTTTAAAGTTTAATACTTTAAACCACTAGGAAACGTTAATTTGTCTTGGTGGAGTAACAAAACCGTCATTCTTCTTTTTCACTTAGGTGGTGTTTGGTAAATGGGAAATGAGAGGTGGGAATAGAATTGGGAAATGATTCTTGAGGGAATGAATGGTTGATATTAATATGATGGATAAATGAATGGTGTAGATTTTTTACTTCATTTCCCTTTCCCTATCCCAACCTTCATATCCCTATATCCAAACACCACCTTAGTTGTTTTATCCTCTACACATGTGTATCCCTGGAACAACTTTTTTGTTATCACTGTAAAGCCAATCTGTCTCCTTAATGAAGCTGTTACCATGTTTCTTTCGTCTGCAGGGGTATGAGCAATGTACTCAACAAAACCAGAAGCTAGTTTTGGCCAAACTCATACCGATTTGGCCGCAAACCAGCAGCAAATGATGTTGGATGGAAATAACATGGGTCCCAATAATGGAGCGAATAACAATGCAAACAATGCTGCGAGGCAACGCTTGCGGTGGACAAATGAATTGCATGAAAGATTTGTCGAGGCTGTTACTCAACTTGGCGGTCCTGATAGTATGTATACTACTGCTGAATCTTTGTTGATTTGTTAACTCAGTTTTACAAATTTATATGAGTACAACGTTCTTCCTGTACGCCTCAGGGGACCTGATAACTTCTAATTTTCTAGAATTATGCTTAGACTTATAAATTTGTTTTTTTTTTGGTTGGATGAAACTGGAGGGGGAATCCTACATATTAATATACTTTGGAAGTTGAAAGGGAAATCAGCTACTAAAAATCAGTTTCTAGACATTCTGTGATTTGAGGAGGCTATCTTGCTTTCGCCCTATGGATAACGATTTTGACTTTGTCCAGGCATTTGAACATTTGTGCTTCTGCTAACCACTTGAATTCGTCGACTGAAACAGGAGCAACTCCTAAAGGAGTCCTGAGAATAATGGGAGTGCCAGGATTAACAATATACCATGTCAAAAGTCACTTGCAGGTATCTTTTGTTTCCCAGTATTATACTATTTCAATGTTTTTCCACTATCATTATTCACTTCTTTAATTTTACCATTTCCTATTTCAGAAATACAGGCTAGCAAAGTACATTCCTGACTCTTCAACTGATGGTAGGTGAACACTCTCGTCACCGCATATTTGGTATTCTAGTATTGTTTAAGTTCTTCCTAATGTGTATCTCTTGTATAGGTAACAAGTCTGAGAACAAAGACCCAGGGGATTTGCTTGCAGGACTTGAGGGATCCTCGTAAGAACTCACAAATCTAATTGCTTTTAATTTCTTAGAGAATTCACGATTCTAACTCTACTTACTCTCTTTCCTTTTGCGGGTCAAATTTTAGTTGTTATTGTCGTAGTGGCATGTCATGAGGCAGACGTATGAAAATATATCATAATCGGTGTCAATATAATCAATCTGTTACTGTTTGATGCTTCTAAATGATTACAGATATCGGATTAGTTTGATAATAGCATATGCATAGTGAAAAAATAGCTAGTTGCTCCATTTTAGACTGATTTCTGCAAAGTGAAATTGACTACTTTGTTACAAAAGGATGAACTACTACTCACAACATTTTTTACCTGTACCGCTGTAAGGCTAATTGATAGCAAAGATAAATATAGAAGTCGAAACAACTTTAAAACTGAACGATGGGCAGCGAAATAGATTTAATTATGGTCTCATTTATATACTAAGTTTTATGAAGAACATTTTAAGATCATTCAACTGTTCTTTTTACAGTGGGCTGCAGATATCTGAAGCCCTCAAGCTGCAGATGGAGGTCCAAAAGAGGCTGCATGAACAGTTAGAAGTAAGCCTTTTAATTTTTGTACTCTTGTAGATTGTTTTAGCGTACTGGCCCCAATCAACTAAGTGGGTATATGGGGATATGAATAAGGAGATTTATTCTAAACTTCAGAAGAATGTTATGCATCCCAACATTCGTTAGTGCTTTTTCCCACAAAGAACCAGACTCTTCAACTTGAATCTCTTTGATAATGTGTGCCCATTGATTATGTGTAGTAACATTATCTACATCTTAAACCAAGCTGTTAATTTTGTTGACCTCAGTGCTTCTATTCTATTAGTGGCTGCAAGTTTGCATTACATAGGTTGTTTTATATTTATAATCTCATTGTGTTTCCAGATTATCAAAGTAAATTGGTTTATTCTATTCATCTGATGCACATATTGCATGCATAGAGGTGGATCCACCAGTGAACTGACAATGCCATTCAACTGATCAAGTGCTGAGTTGTTTCTGTTCACACATTTTCTTTAGGTACAAAGGCAGTTGCAGCTGCGAATTGAGGCTCAGGGAAAGTATCTCCAGAAGATCATTGAAGAGCAGCAGCGTCTTACTGGAGTGAAATCTGAAACGCCTGTTGCGGGTGCATCTGTCACAGTATCAAATGAACAATTCCCCGACTCTGAGAGGACTGAACCGTCAACTCCTGCACCTACATCTGAGTCCCTGACACAAGGTCCTTCCAATGGGGACAATGGGGTCCGAAATGAAGCACCCAAGAGCCCCTGTCATGATGATTCTCTCTCTCACCACGAACCTCTAACGCCTGATTCTAGCCATCAGCCTGGTTCTCCTACAGCTAGTCCAAACCACGAGAGGGCAGCAAAGAGGCAGCGAGGCAGTGGCACAGAATTCTCAGAGGCTGATTTTTCCCTCCCACGCCATATCTTTGAGTCGAGCTCGGGCCCCGAGTTCCAACAGTATTCGATGTCCTACTCGGACCATTAGCCTCTTGTGCTTGAATCATCACCATGCCTTTGCTAGTTTGTTCAGGACTCTGTGTATGATCTGATCCTTTTCGGTAGCTCTGGTAGAATGTCATTGTCTCACAGGATGCATTGTTGGTACACGAAGCTGTAGTGTTCAGTTGATAGTTTACATGATATACATATGAAATTTATTGAGTTCCTAGGTTTGTAATATGTTAGTCCGTAGTTCAGTTGGGATGTCAGAACTCTGAAGCCTGTTACCTATTGTGCACTCAACTTCTGTCCATCCGAGTTACCCTGAGGACATAGAGTTTGTCTGTTTAGAGTGTAATATGTAATGATATGTCTGATCAGAGGCAGAAGCTTCAATTGTAGAACATGTCAGGAGGGTTTTGTGTAACTGTGTTGTGCATATACGCTTTGATAATTCTGTTTGGTTCTCTTCATAACCTAATTTCGTTACAATATGTAACTGATTGAATAATTTTGTTTGTGTAACTGTATACTCAGGTATTACAAATTTCATGTAACAATAAGAAGTTCCATAAGTGCTACTTTAAACACTGGTGTTTTTATATATACTATCGTCAATATGATACAGTTTGAAGAGTAAATTGGTTGTCTATGTTGATTGGAGCTGCATAGAGGGAGATCCTCAGGGAAGTGATGCTAATACTCAACCAATGCTTTCCTGATTATGGATATCTTCTATGTAGTAAAGAAGCTGCAGCTGCTTGGGAATCAAGGCTCATCAGATGTGGCACCGGAAGTTAATGGAAGAGCAGCAACGTTACGTTGGTTTAACTTGTGATGTGTTGACACTGCCAGTTTGAAAATTTTACCCGGAACTGGAAGATGACAAGGTTTCGTGGGAGGATCACACCACCGATGAAAGGTGTGTAGTGGACCTGAAGTAAAGGATAGATGCTCCTGCGTGACTTGGACCCTGTCTGCTTTGGCATCGCCTAAAGCATTCTTGTAGAACGCTAATACTCAACCAAGTAAACTCTCCTGATTTTGGATTTCTTCTATGTAGTAAAGAAGCTGCAGCTGCTTGGGAATCGAGGCTCAGCAGATGTGCCAGCGGAAGTTAATGGAAGAGCAGCAACGTTACGTTGGTTTATAACTTATGATGTGTTGACACTGCCAGTTTGAAAATTTTACCAGGAACCGGTAGATGACAAGGTGTCGGCACATTGCTGGGCCATGTGACGATCACGCCACTGATAAAAGAGGTGTGTGGTAGTGGACCTGAAGTAAAGGATATATGCTCCTGCATGACTTGTAGCATCTCCTAAAGCATTCTTGTAGAATGCGTCTCTCTTTTGGAGCGATGACGATGCTACTCGATCAAGCATCCGTTTCTTGTGGCATTTGCCCCCGAATCTCTCTTGGACGTGTGCTCAGGGCAACTGAGATGCCACCACTGCCGTTGCTCTGTCCATGCGTATAAGCAGGCCATCAGGGAAGAACGAGGTCACAAGCTTGCAACAGACAGACACACTCATTCGCCCTTGCTGATCCAATCAGTCGGTGCTTCTGCGCGTCTCTCCCCAGCTTCAAGTTTCCATCGCCGGTGATCGTTGCTACTGCCCATCAGTTCCTTGCGCACGACACCTGACCTCCCGAACCGGGACGCCTCAGGCAATACCGGCGGCCGGATTCATTTGGTAAGCACAAATAATCCTCTCCAATCATTTCACCTTCAGCGTTGACGCTGGTCATGAAATGAAGGAAAAGGTTCTAATGTTTTTTCTGCTGCCTCGCGTCATGTATTTTTTTTGTCCGGCATTGTTTAGCGTGTTAGGCCCATTTTCTGATCAGCCATGTCAAAATCATATCAGCGAAAGTTGAGAGGTGTACCGGAAGTGGATTTTCTTTTATCAAGCATTGTTAAGTGTGTTAGGCATAAAGCCCTGCTGGTCAACCATGTGATAATCACAATACCGAAAGTTAAAGAATATATGCCGTTCAGTCTGCTTTGGCATCTCATAAAGCATATACACTCTCCTAAATCACAGCCTATAAAACAATGATGATGCTACCCACAAGCATCCGTTCCTTTCCCTCCAAATGAGGGCCGCTAATGCTTCATGGCTTTAGCTGCTTTCCCTTTAATTAACCAGCTTGTTCGCTCAGCCTACTACTTATCAGCCGTTACAGTGTTATTTCTTCAGCATCCGCTACAGTGTTTATAGTTATTTCTTCCGCAGCCGCTATAAAACAGCCTGCCGAACAGGGCGAACGTGTGAACTGAGATGCCTGCACCATTACCGTAGCTGTGTGCATATAAGCAAACCGTAAGGGAAAAGCCAGGCCACACAGGCTTACAACGGAACGGACAGCCCTTGTCAATGAGTGCTCTTGCGCGTCTGTCGCCAGCTTGAACATTCCATCGCCGGTGAACGTTGCGAGTGCCGGCTGAGTTCCTTGTACACGACGTACGGGTTCATCTGGTATGCACAGATAATCCTCTCCGATGTCTTCCATTTTCCACCTTCAAAGTTGACTCTAATAATGATTCTCTGCTACCTGTTGTTTCAGAGTTGGCGCCACACTTGCCTCGTCGGCCATGTAGGCCGCCGGCGGCGCGCTGTGTGCTCAGCAAGGCACCTACATGTGAGTTCCCTCCAAATTAACCGGAGCACATCAGGCAATAGCGAATTAAGTCCTCGGTCCCTTCGCTTCATCCGGTAAGTACCGACGAATGCATATCCTCCTCCTGCAGTTTCATCTTTCTAATAGTAACAGTATAGTATCTAGAACCTGACAAGAATGTTTTTCTGTGCTCTGTTCCAGATTGGTGCTTCATCTTCGGTGGTGCCACTTGCCGTGACTCCGCCAGGTCATCGGCCATGGAGGCCGCCGGCATCCAGGCGGCGCGCTGGGTGCTCGGCAAGGCACTGGGCCCCCTCTCAAGCGGGGCGCTCGAGGCGTGGGCCGCCAGCACCGAGCTCGGCTCCAACATCCGGGCGCTCAGGATGGAGCTGCTGTACGCGCAGGGCATGCTCAACAACGCCCGCGGCCGCGGCCGCGACCAGGAGATCCAGAACCCGGCTCTCACGGAGCTTCTTCAGGAGCTCCGGGACCTGGGCTACAGGGCCGACGACGTGCTGGACGAGCTCGACTACTTCCGCATCCAGGACGAGCTCGACGGCACGTACCACGCCGCCGACGAGCACGAGGGGGGTTCCCTCCGCAATTGCGCCCTCAATGCTCGCCATACCGCCAAAGCCATTGCAAACAAGCTGGTTGGCTTCTCCAAGTGCTGCGGCGGCTCTGCTAGCCACAACGAGCGAGATGATGATGACACAAGAAGAGGAGTCTCATCATGTGGAGCTTTTCCATGCCTTGGCCTCGCCACTCCTGCTGATGACGGCGACCAAGAAGAAGAAGATGATGAAGCAAGCCGGGGAGGAGTCCCGTGTGGTGCTGTTTGCTTGCCCTGTGGAAGGGCCACGGCAACAACACCGCCTACGAGCCGGCTGGGCGACCAAGAGGTTGGCCATGGCTGCATCAGCAGCCTCACGTCCAGTGCCCGTGGCACTATCCACGCTGCCGGTAAACTCCTTCCATGCCACCCCTCTGCTTCATGTGTCCGATGCCATGACAACTCCAACACTGCATCAAGTGAGCGACGGCGATTCCTCTGTTGCGCCAGGCCAGATAAGGCGCAGCAGAGAGAAGACGCCGTCCAAGCACCAAAACTCAAGTTCAATAGAGTCGAGATGTCTCAGACAATGATGGAGATTGTAGAGCAACTAAAACCAGTATGTGCCAAGGTATCCACAATTCTTAATCTAGAATTGTTGGACTCCAACCGTAGTGTTGCCCAATGGATTGCCACCAGTCTCGACGGAAGGATTTCAAATAAACAATGGCACACACCTATTCCCAAAAGTGCCATGAGCCGACCCATAACTACCTCTGATCCTCTAGAGCATAAACTTTATGGGAGGGACAACGAGAAAAGTAACATTATTCATAACATGACCAAGGGAGAATATTGTGACAAGCCACTCACGGTGCTTCCTATTGTTGGTCCTGGGGGCATAGGGAAGACAACTCTAGCTCAATACATATATAATGATGTGGAACTACAGAAACATTTTGAGGTCAAATTGTGGGTATGTGTGTCAGTTAACTTCAGTGTATATAGACTTACACAAGAGATTGCAGATAAACTCGGAAATGACAAAAAGGATAGTCCCAATAAATTTATTGAAGAAAAGTTGAAATCTAAAAGGTTTTTGCTTGTCTTGGATGACATTTGGAATTGTAGTGATGAAGATGAGTGGAAAAAGTTTTTAGTGCCTTTCAAAAAAGGACAAGCAATAGGTAGTGTCATTCTTGTCACAACTCGGTTTCCTATGGTGGCACAAATAGTCAAAACAGTTGATCATCATATAGACATGGAAGGTTTAGACCCTGAAGCTTTTAAGCAGTTGTTCTTCGCATGTGCCTTTGGTGACAATAAAACAAAAAATGATCATAGTGAATTGCTCAAGACTGGAGATATGATACAAGAAAAGCTAAAGGGTTCACCTCTCGCTGCTAAAACCGTGGGAAGATTATTGAGAAATAACCTTGATTTAGATCACTGGACCAGAGTATTAGAAAGTAGAGAGTGGGAGTCACAGACTGGTGACCATGATATCATGCCAGCATTGAAGCTTAGCTTTGATTATCTCCCTTTCCATCTGCAACAATGTTTTACCTACTGCGCACTATTTCCAGAAGACTACAGATTTGGCAGAGAAGAGCTAATTCACTTGTGGATTGGCCTAGATATTTTGCATTCATCACACAATGAAAATAAAAGCATTGACGATATCGGACTAAGAAACTTGAAAGATCTGGTCAATCATGGATTTTTCAAAATGGAAGAAGAACATGGGGACACTTGCTATGTTATTCATGATCTGCTTCATGAATTAGCACTAAAGGTTTCAGCACATGAATGCCTTAGCATACACAGTTCTAATGTGAGCAACACACAAATCCCCTTCTCGATTCGCCACTTGTCTCTCAACATAGATGACTCAAGTTTTACGGACAAAATGTCTTTTGATGTTTGCAAAGAAGACTTTAGTGTATTGAACAAGAGACTCAGAGTTGAAAACTTGCAATCTTTGATGTTATTTGGTCATCACCAAATTAGCTTTGTGAAGATTTTTGGTGGTTTGTTGAGAGAAGCAAAAGCCCTCCGAGTCATTTTTCTATCTGAAAAAAATTATAGCATGGAAGATTTACTGCCTAACTATTTGAATCTTGTCCATCTTCGGTATCTTCGGATAACTGGTGTTTTTGAATCAAGACTGTGCAACAATATTTCAAGATATTATCACCTAAGGGTCCTAGATCTACGTGAAATCTACTATTGGTATCACTATGATTTACCGAGAGATATGAGCAACCTCACGAAGTTACGCCATTTTCTTGTCAAAGATAACACAATGCACTTAAAAATTTCAAATGTGGGGAGGTTAAAATCGTTACAAGCTTTAGAAAGATTTATGGTGAAAAGAGAGAGCCAAGGTTTTGAACTGAAACAGATTGGACATTTGTTTGAGCTTCGTGGATCACTGCACATTGAGAATCTTGAAAAGGTTGAATCAAGGGAAGAAGCAGAAGAAGCAAAATTAATGCACAAGAAACACCTCCACAAGTTAATACTGAATTGGGATACAAATCGGTCTAGCAAGGATCCAGCACGTGAAGAGAAAGTTGTTGAAGGTCTCAAGCCAAATAGCAATCTCTCAGAGATAGAAATTATAGGGCATGGGGGTACTACGTGCCCTTCATGGCTAGATGCTAACCTTTGCATTGAAAATCTGAAATCTCTTTGCCTGAAAAGTGTAAGTTGGAAAACATTTCCACCTATAGGAAAGTTGTGGCTACTTAATGCGGAACTTCCAAGTAATATGCCTAACCGGAATTTTCAGAGTCTGAGGAGGATAGAACTTGTAAATCTAGATGGTGTGAAGAAATGGGTTGTCGATACCACTAGTCAGTTTTACTCCTGCTTGGAAGAGCTCAGAATTGAAGGTTGCAATGAACTCATGGAGCTGTCATTTTCAAATTCTGCCTGTAGTGGACAAGAGCAAAATATTTGGTTTCCTAAACTAAAAGTGCTAGACATTGGTGCTTGCTCAAAATTGTCGTCATTGCCTCCCGTCCCTTGGACTCGCGCTCCCTGCTCAATCGATATAAGAAATGTTGGTTTGGTTTTTCAGAATCTGTATTTGAAAGAAGATTATTATCTTGGATTACGCTTAAACATTGTAGGCAAGGATGGTCAGGATACTGGTGAGTTCTGGATGGCCTTGGAATTTGACCACCTAACTGAGGTAAAGTGTTTAGTGATGGATAGTTGCCCTCCTCTGCCGCTTGATCCACTCAAGATGTTGTCATCTCTAAAACTCATGGAAATATCAAATTCCAGTAATGTCTTTTGGCTAGTTGAAGAAGGAAGGAGTGTCCAATACCAATTTCCAATTGAAAGAATCAGAATCACTAATGTTGGTACTAGTGGGAAGGAATTAACACGAGTGCTCTCTTACGTGCCGAAGCTCTCAGCATTGATAATTGAAAGCTGTGAGAAGATAACAGCGTTAGGTGTGGTGGACGAGCAAGAGAAAACAACATTTTCAGTGAACAGGGGGTTCAGCCATCGGATGGTTAGGGTTGGGAGCCTCGACGGGCAGTTCCCAGTGATATCAAATGAAGTTGAAACACAGGTTGGAGTACGAGACAGCTCAAGGGAAGAAGAGGAAATAATAATAGCACAAGCAGATGACGGGTTGCTGCTCTTGCCCCCTCAACTACAGTCGCTGATCATTGATAAGTGTCCAGAGCTAAGCATCCGTCCCGAAGGTTCAGCCGGTGCGCTTCAGGGTCTGCGCTCTCTCCGTTCCTTGACGATTTGTGATTGCCCCAAGTTCCTCTCTTTGTATTTGGCATCATCCTCCTCTTTTTGCTCCCCCTTCCCGACCTCCCTGCAAGAGCTTTCTATTTCGGGGCCCCTGTCTCTGACTGTTGAGGGCAAGACAGTGTCCCTCTCAAACCTCGCCTCTCTCACTAGACTGTATATAACAGGATGTGAAGGATGCGAGGGATTTTGGCGTCACCTCCCCCGGGGCTGCCTCACCCATTTCTCCATCTTCGGAACCAGCAATTTCTTCTTGGTTGATCCCCCAGGGCTACCCTTCCCACTGCTGCAGCAGGATCCTGATGGGCTTCCTTCCCCTTTCTCCGTCCTGCAGTCGCTGACGACAGATGATGACGCCGCAGGACTCCTCGCCGCTCCAATCTGTAGCCTCCTCTCTTCCTCCCTCACCAAATTAGAGCTGTACAAGGACCTGGAGATTGAGAGCTTCACAAAGGAGCAAGAGGAGGCCCTTCAGCTCCTCACCTCCCTCCAGGAACTCCACCTGTTCCGTTTCGAAAAGCTACGCTGCCTCCCAGTAGTGCTGCGCGGGCTCCCCCGCCTCAAGACACTGGAGATCTATATTGCTGAAGCCATCCGCACGCTGCCCAAGGACGGACTCCCTGATTCCCTTCACGCATTAAGGTTAAAGAGATGTCCAGCCATCCGCCTGCTGCCCAAGGGTGCCCTCCCTAGTTCCCTGCAAACACTAGAGATCAGTAGTTGTTCAGCCATCCGCTCGCTGCCCAAGGACGGGCTCCCTAATTCTCTGCAAGCACTAGAGATCCATTATTGTCCAGCCATCCGGACGCTCCCGAAAGGTGGGCTTCCGAGTTCTCTTCGACGATTAGATGTCAGAAATTGCGGCAACGAGGAGCTAACAAGGCACTGCCGCAAGTTGATTGGAACCATTCCAATCGTCCAAGTGGATGACTAATCAAGGTACAATACTGCACTTTCCTGTGCCTACTATTCCCCACTTCCTGCCCACTCATTTCACTATTGTTTATTTTTCTCTAACTCTTAGCCATTGCAGTCAACTCTCGTTTTGTTCAGTTCACCTCAGCAACAGCTTTTCACATGAATAACCCCTTGTTTTTTTTTAACCTATTCTGCAGGGTTCTTGTTCGGCTTGTACATTCTTCTAGCCCCACAGTAGGATTTCTCTCAGTGTGTATGCATGGTTGCTCGTCGTCAAGGATGAACATCTCTGCATGTGCCTTCCACCTTGTACATAAAATTGGTACGTATATGCAAATTGCCTCCTAGTCCCATACATTGTTTTAGGTGCCTAATCAAAGATTTTTTTTTCTTCTGTCAGCTTGTTGTTTTGGTTATCTAGGATTCCGATCTTTCGGTAGTTAATTTGTTTTAAGCAACTTATACTAATAGATAGTTCTGTACAGCTGTTGATAGATATGAATTTCCTCACTTGACGTTAGAGGTGTCCTTGTTATCTTCAAAATTGTTTCAGCATTGGAGCAGAGATCATACTGATGCTGCATTTGTCATACAAAATACGGAATTCTCACCTTTTACACAGTTTTTAAATGTGTCATTTCAGCAGGTGTAGTGCTAATATTCCTTTCTCCCTTTTTCTGCAGAGCTCTTCTTCAAAATGTTCATTGTTCTAATAGCCTCATAGTTTCGTTATCTATCCATGGACGGTTCTATCTCAGTTTATTTTCAACCATGATGATCTCACCTGATCTCCCCACTTGTATATAAAACTTGTTCAGTTCAAGAGAACACTTGTCATCTCGAAAACCTGCTTCGCGTGTTTCTCTTTTTCGTTAAGGTACAGCTGCAGAATATAATTGCATCCTTTTTTCTTTAAATCTGAAATCACTTTTAGTTCTGAACTCTAACATTCTCCTCAATTTTCTCAATGCAGGGCTTATTTTTTAATCTTCACACTATGTAATTTATATTCTGCTTTGCTGCAATTGTACACTTGTAAACATGATTACTTGATGGAGCATATGAACCTTACATGGTATACATTCCTCAGTACTTGAAATAATTCCTAGTTTTTCATACAGAGATAGGGGCTAACAAGCCTAACATTGGATATCTTCATGCTGCTGTTTATTTAATTTCTAGGCAAACATCCTAGAATTATCTTAACCTTGCATTAGCTATAACAATAACACTTCCCAGTTTTCCCAGCTTCTACTCACCAATTTCAGTTTCTTTCCATAATACCATCCATCAATGTCGTTTGTTTGTTTTATTTCACTGCGATAATATTTAATGAGGCTAACTCGTTTTGGCCTACTCTGCAGACTGCAGGGCTCTTCGAACTGTACATCTTCGTAATGCTTTGGGTGTTCAACCATGGCAATCTCGACTTTTACCTTTCACCCGATACATAACACTGGTTTGTACACGCAAAATCATTCCATAGTCCTGTGCACAACTTAGAAGTTTAATGGACATTTTATTTATCTACTGCATGTTGTCCTTGTTAGTCCGTAGTCTTTCCACACTGCTTGAATACGATAAGGTCACCATTGTTCTTAATAGCACATGATGTGCATTAGAGAGGTAATGTCAGGCTTATCCTGAAATGAATTATTATGCTACAATCAAAATTATTTGTAGAAGTTCATTTTATCTCCAAGGTGTGGTGCTTCGAAATTTGGTAGTGCATCTCAAAATGTATAGCTGCTCTATCTAACTCCAAGTTACCAACGGTTGAGCTACTGCTGTGAAAAGTATTACCTGCTTATTTTCTGACTCTGCAATTACTTTTTAGTTTTGAACTCTGACATTCTGATTTCTGTAAGCAACATATGACTAGTTTGTTGTTTGGCCATAGTGATGTATACAAGTCAGTTTGTTTAACTAATTTATTAACCTCAAGTAGATATGTTGTCATCAGAGATTGCATTCAAGTCTTTTTTTTTCCCCTTGAACACGCAGGAGAGCTGTGTATATTTGTATTATAGGGAAATAAAAAGGTCCATACAAGCACTCCTCCTACTAGGACCAAGGTAAGATGGAGGTAAAGCATTAGTGAACAGAAACGGGAACTAACATTATTGCATTGCAGTAACCATTGCCATGCTACAACTTTTTTTCGCAGATAATCTCCATTAAGGCACATTATTAACTGAGATATAGTACAGCATGCTAGATTCAGACTATAGTAGCCCAAGGTGATTACTATTTTCTTTTCCTCATCCCATCATCCCATGAACCACAAGTGCTGTCATACTGCATTGCTTATTGTGATATATCTTATTATTTTAGTCCATGCTGAGTTCTTCTCCAAACACAATGAGGTAGTTGAGTACTTGAGTTGTATCTTCCAGCTGTGAGTAAATCTTCATCAAAATTCAAAGGTAACTGCAGTACTGTGAATACCATTTGTTTTTGTGAAAAAAATAAACGATGTTGGAATTGATTCTGCTGTTTTGTACGTTCAAAAGTCAGATTGCTGACTGACTGCCTTTGAGGATTTAATGGTGATTGCAGCAGAAGTAGATATATACTTTCAAGGTCAGTAGGTGTATATTTAGAAGAACTTACTGCATGATGCTGAAACTAAGTTCTTTTCTCTCATGGAAAAGGTGAAATTCCAACCATGCTGATTAAAATTCTTGTTTCATACTTGTGCGGATCTGCACCAACAAGATTTTTGAACCTAGCTGAGTCATGGACTCATGGTACATGATTACAAACAAGGACTGTATTTTCTGATTCAGATTAGTCAAAACGAGATCAGAAAGTCATTTTGGCTGATGATTTATTTGCTGCTCCACTCCACATGTGCAAATATGGCTTATTTATAGAGCTTCTGTATTTTAGATGGACACATAGGCGGCTTTACTGTAAGTTGCATTTACATTTCTTTTTTGCGGGTAGTCTTGTCCTTAGCAGCATGTGGCCGTGGCAGATCTGTTGGCAAATTTTGTGAATTGTTCTGGCAACATTCTGCCATTCGACAAAACATGGGAAACAAATGTCAGAAGATGCAGCTTCATCTGTTCCAAGCACTCATGGATGGAATTTTTCTTAAATCTAAAGGTGGGCTGCCTCTTGAGTCTCCTCCCTCTCATTAGACCTCTACCCTCAGTATGAAAGCATCTATAATAAAAATTGGTTCGCATCAACAAAATATTTCAGAACAATAGTTTGTTACCGTCATGTCAAAGGTTTCTAAATACTTATTTTCTCATGTAGTACTTGAAGTACTGAAAGTTAAATTTTTTTTCTTGATATTTTTGCCAGCAGAAATAACAATAACGTGGAAGCTCCTGCAGAGAATCCTTTAATGTTCATTTCATGTTCTGGATATTTCAAATGTTTCAGATGCTAGTCGTAGACTCACGCTCCTGCTCTGTAAGTTACTGAACTACTTTGATTAATAATAATAAAAAAATCAGTAATAGCTACTGATGATAACAAGAGCCTCAGTTTTCTTTTCTTATTCCAAGGCACTATTCTTTCCAATTACCTTGCACAATTTGTTTGTTTTGCAGGTCATCTCTCTTTGGAAGTCACATGTGGCTACAGAACCTATTAATTTTGGCAATGTTTGACTGAAATGCTACTCTGTTTCTATGTTCCAAGTTCTCATCTCATCTGTTCCTGGCTCTGCCGCTGATGCTCACGCCTGTAGACACCCAAGGCTTGAATATGAGGTGAGTGTTGTAGTTTGCTCAGGTCCTGCTCTGATTGCCTGTAGCGTATTCTAAATATTATTTCCCTGGAGAAATATTGATGAAATTTAACAATTTTGCAGGAATTTTGTTGGGCTAACTTGCCAACTACAAATCACCGATACGGCGATACGGATACGGCGATACGATACGCGGATACACGGATACGGCGAGCGGCCGAAAACACCGATACTCCGATACGTAGGGTATATTTAAATAATAATTAAAATACCCTTAAAATCCTAAATAACCGAATATCCAAACAGCAAATAGTTCAAATTCCAAAGCTAAATCAGTACGATAGTAGTGCATTACAGAACATAAGGGTACAAGGCACAAGGCCAAATTACGATGAGTGCATTACAGAATAAGGATACAAGAGGCACAAGGCCAATTTCACTCTGCCGAAGCTGCTTCATCTTCAATCATCATCACCTCAAATTCAGGCTCATCCAATGTAAGTTCAGCTCCTTGAAGGACACTAATACCATCAAAAGTCTCATGCTCATCTGCCCCGACGTCCCACATCTTACATGGGCCAGTAAGATAATCATCTGTGCACCTGGAAAGAAGGCGCAGGTTGTTGTGCACATACACCAAGTCCTCAGCACGTTCAGGAGTTAGCTTATTTCTTCTCAGGCTATGAATGAAACCATAAGTGCTCCAGTTTCTTTCACAACAGGAGGAAGAAGCAGGCTGTCCAAGTAGCTTAAATGCTAATTCTTTCAGCTCCGGTGTCCTAGCCCCATAAGTGCCCCACCACTGAAGCGGGTCAAAGTAAGCTCTATCCTCAATTGCATCAGGGATAGCAAAGACTCCTCTATTTAAAGAGTAATCAGCAAATTGTTTCTTAATCTTCCTCAAGTCATCAGCTATGGGAAAAAACTTTTTAAAGCAAGTGTTCCTCTCCTCTGAAATTTCACCATCCTCATGTGGTGGTATACGGCCAGGAACTTCACTTAGCCATTGCTGACAATAGTACCTAATTATTACAAATAACCTATCAGCAAAAGTACTACTAGGCTACTAGCAATAATGCAAAAAGATTAAGTATTGAAGAAAGGAGAAGTAGTGAAGTTAGCAATATACCTTGGATTAAGTGAGTGTGCCAAACAATGTAGTGGAGTAGAGCTTTTGAGCCAACGTTGCTGTAAGATATCATCAATAATATTGAAGAAAGGAGAAGTATCAAGAGGACCCAATCCTTCTTTGTTGAAAATGATTGATTTCACCTTCTCTATCATGCTGTCCCACATTTCATAAATCAAGTGGAGACATGGCTTGTCAGTGTCAGCAGCCCTCAACATTGAGTAAATGGGTTCGGTGAACTCGATAATGTATTTCACTTGAGACCACCAATCTTCATCAAGCAGCTTATCTCTCACAAATCGAGCCTTTTGCTGATCATCTTCTCTATATGCAGTCCACTTATCACTAATTACCATTCGCACAAGTGAATCCTTGAGAAGCAGAAACCTCTTCAACATGACAATAACCGATGCAAATCTTGTGTCGGCTATAGCAAGGAACTTCAGCTTACTAATTCATTGAACATTGACAACCTCATGCCATGGTTCATTATGTAATTTTTGATTTGGAGAGCATCCCCTGCAACATCACTTATAAACTGCAGTTCCATATTTTCGTTATCATTGTTCTTTGCTGCACAAATATTCTTCAGCGCCAAATTCAAGGTGTGAACAACACAAGGAGTCCAAAAGATGTTTTTGTACTTTGCTTCAACTATTAAACCAGCAGCCTTGCAGTTTGCAGCATTATCTGTGATCACTTGGACCACATTCTTTGGTCCAATTGTCTCAATCACCTGGATCAACAAGTCAGCAATGTACTCTTTGGACTTCACTTTTCCTTCGCTGTTCTCACATTTCAAAAACATTGGACCATTCTCGGTTACAGCTATGAAATTTATAAGAGGCCTCCTCTGAGCATCAGACCAGCCATCAGATGCAATTGTCACTCCTTTTTGACCCCAAATGCTCTTCAAGGGTTCAAGCAGCTTCTCCACATTCTGTTTCTCTTGCTGCAAAAGAGTTGTCCTCAACTTGTTCACTCCAGGAGGCACATATCCACCCATGTCATGGTTTGCAACAAAGTTGTATGAGGCTCGATAGTGTGGGTTTCTCGCCAAGTTGAAAGGAATACCTCCAGTATAGAACATTCTAGCAATCACAGAATCTGCCGTTTGTCGGAATTCATTGTGGAAACTCTCTGTAATTCCTGATTGCTTCTTCCTCTTTCCAGAAGGAGGTCGCCCAGCTGAATGTGTGATTGGGATCTGCACAGGCAAGGGTACACTCCTCGGTGAGCTATCTTGAGCTGCTGATTTAGCCGCATCTTCTTCTGCATGAAATTGTCTAACCATCTCTTCTGTTGCAGCAGTACATATGCCTGTGCCATGTCCTGGCTCCCTGAACAAATGAGCCTTCACTCGGGAATAACTTCCAGGAATAATACCACCACAATATAAGCACTCCGATCTTGCATTTCCTCCATCAGTACCATGCGTCTGAAGCACCTTCACATGCCTCCAGAGAGGAGTTTTGCGCAGTCTTTGTTCACTCATAACATAACTACCACTAGCACTAGTAGGAGAAGGTGAACTACCAGCACTTCCAGTTCCAGATCGACTACCACTTGCCATCTTCTCTACTGATCTACATGCAAGACATGGAAAAGAACTAGCTAAGACTTGAATCGCCATGTTCTAAAGTAATCGAAGGAAAGCAAGAGAAAGCAAGAACTAGCTAAGAGAGAATCGCCATGCTCAGTACCTTGGCAAGTGACAACAATGCCGACGGGCGACGGCCTCGATTCCAGGTGGTGGCGCGGCGGCGCCAACACCCGACGGCGATGGCAGGCGACAATGCAAGCGTGAGTTGTGGCGGCGTGAGATGGGGAGAGGAGGAGTCGATGTGTTAGGGTTTGGCGTTGGGAAAATGGGCCGGAGCCGCTATATACTGCTTCCGGCAGCCCAAACGTATCGACGAGTGTATCGGCGAGTATCGAACGCCGTATCCCGAATTAAAATCTTTATTTTAAAATCAGAATTACTCGATACTTGCTGATACGCGTGTCGAAGCCGTATCCCGCCGTATCCCGTATCCCGCCGTATCGGATACCGGTACGTTGCCCTCCGCGCCGTATCGGTGATTTGTAGCTTGCCAAGATAACAAGTTAATACTGAATTGGGATACAAATCGGTTTAGCAAGTTAATACTGAATTGGGATACAAATCGGTCCGAAGTATGCTGCGCCCTTGACTTGCGGTGCTGGTCACGTCTTTCTCTACTCTCCCCTCCTCCGATGTGAGCAGAGGAACTGCGGTATCCTTGCCGCTGCTGTGGCTATATAAACAGTCAGTCAGGGACGAGCCAGGCCACAAGCTTGCAACACACTGACTCGCACTTGCACTTGCCAATCTGTGCTTTTGCGCGTCTCTCGCCAGCTTGAGCTTTCCGCTGCCTTCGATCGTTGCTATTGCCAGCGTAGCTCCGTCCCCCGAACCGGAACACAGCAGGCAACAGCGACGGTTCCTTTCCGCGTTTGCGTACGTCATCTTTTAAGGTACATGCACCCCTTACGCATCCTCGTCGATCTCTTGCAGTAGCGATTTTCTGATTTGAAACTGATAATTAAAGGATTTTCTGCAGTTACGGAGCCGCGACTCCCATCCTTGAAGCTTTCCATTGTCTTGCCTCAAAAAAAAAAAAAAACGTTTCCATTGCATTCTCCGTTTGCGTCACCTGTTCAGGTATATCTGTTCAGGTATATTGCCAGCATAGTTCCGTCCCCCGAACCGGAAAACAGTAGGCAACAGCGACGGTTCCTTTCCACGTTTGCGTCATCTTTTAAGGTATATACACTCCTTATGCATCCTCCTCGATCTCTTGCAGTTGCGCTTTTCTGATTTGGAACTGATAATTAATTAAAGGATTTCCTGCAGTTACGGAGCCGCGACTCCCATCTTGAAGCTTTCCATTACCTTGCCTGCAAAAAAAAAGGGGCAAAAACAAAAAAAAAGTAAAAAAAATAAAAAAATAAAAAAAAGACTTTCCATTGCCTTGCCTGAAAAAAAAAAAACCTTTGCATTGCCTTCTCCTTTTGCGTCATTTGTTCAGGTATACACATCATCCTCCCCGGTCTCCTGCACTTTCGCCTTTCTAATTTGAAGCTAATAATAACGAAAGGATCTCCTGCAGTCCCGGAGCTGGTGTTGCTACAGTGCTACTGCCGGCTGACTTCCTTCTTTCTGCACGACACCTCCCGACGTGCTCGTTTTAGTGCTACTGCTGGCAATATCGACGGTTTCATTTGGTAAGCACATATCCTCTCCATGTATTCCATTCTCCACCTTCAAAAATGACCCCAATAATAAAGAAGAAAAAGGCTCTAAGTTTCTCTGCTACGGTGTTACAGAGCTGGTGCAAAACTTGCCCCGTCGGGACATGGAGGTCGGTGTCTGTTGGTATTTCTTAACGATCACAGATAAATCCGCAAGCGCACGGAGAATACCGCTGTAGCATTTCACCCGGGAGTATTCCAAGGTATCGTAATTTATATTTTCCACAAGGAAGACGATGGTTAAGAGAGTACGATGCTCATAGTTAATGTCTACATTTAAATGGATCACGGTCCATACAATGCTAAACAGTAATATATGGGTAGTGTGACACACAAGAAAGGATCAACTCTAATATACATCCATAGCCAAGTGGAGAAGAACAAAGAAAAGAGCTAAGTTCCTAGTGTACTTCATTATACAGTGGCATAGTATACAACATACACATGCATGCACACAACTAAGGTTTAGGCATAAGCACTCAAGCAAATTGGGCACCGGCTTACCCCTGGTCTGCCAGGCGACTCCGGTCTACAGCTCTACGCCGTACCCGAACGTGGAGGGATACCGAGGACGAATAGGGCTGTCACCACCTACCGTCTACCTCAAACAATCCGTGGGGCACGAAGCATCCAATGTATTCTACCAATCCAAGCACCATGCTTGCATTGCTAAAACATTACTCTAAATCCCCGGCGATGATATGGATCTAGAGCATAATCATAAGGACCATTGGACTCATGCTTGGATATGCAAATGCATGTAAACCTAAGTATAAACATGGCATGGTATACTACGTACTAGGACACGTGACAATAAGGCAATTATATCCCTACCGCCAGTCCTCTAGGTAATACTCACATAACGAGCATATGAATATCACACTAGCACTATATAGGAAGATTATGATTACTCTATTACATAACCAAGCCAAGGATCCACAACCAAACAAGGAACGCTTAACCAAGGCAAGACTATATGAAAAGAATAATATTATTAAATAGAATAAAGTCGCAAAAAGAGAAAATGATACAAGAGCCATACCAAAATCTCCAAGAGGACTTGGGAACTAGAGTAGCTCTACTCTAAGCCTAACTCCACTAGAGCTTGGAGACTACATCTAATGCAAAGGAGTGATTTCTCTCTTGGTGTGTGTTGTAACCGGCCGAGCACCCCTCTATTTATAGCCCCAAATGAGAGAGGGGATTAAATAGAGCAAGTGAGAGGCGGTTGAGGCGAATTGGCCGCCAAGGTAGGCCGGCCGGCCTAGGTGGCAGGCCGGCCGGCCACACATTGTGGCGGTTGGCCACCGCCTTCCGTGTGGACGCTCCAGATTGCTCCGTGGTGGCGGTTCCGAAGTCGGTTTTCTCCTGGGGTCGGCAGAACTGGAGTAAGAGCCAAGTTTAGGCCCATTGTAGCCCATCTTCTAGAAAGTCTTCATTAAGTTCGAGTTGGGCTTCAATATTCTGGTTTTGTGGGCTTCTCGTGGCCCACTGGTGGAGGCCTGCAGGCTGTGGCCGCTGGGTGTGGCCGGCCGGCCTGGGATGTAGGCCGGCCGGCCTGTGATTTCTCTCACAGAGGCCCATTTTCTCCAGAAATACTCCTGCACTCATAAATCATCCAAAACTCGTGGAAATTTATTAGTTTAAATAAATATGCGTATAAGAAATGCTAATTCTCCATTATTTGTAGGACTATTGGCGGTCGGAATTGGTACTTAACGACCGTCAACAAACCCCCCAAGCTTAAACTTTTGCTCGTCCCGAGCAAAGCTAAAGACTTGGTTGTGCTGATCAGGAGTTGCTACCATGTCTTACTCCGCAAAAGTACCATGCGTACAACAAAATATTCTCCCTCGAATTGAATAAGCTGGCATGGCAACTTACTCTTCCCTTAGTCCTCATGGAGCTTATTGCTTCTCCTTGCCTTGGGCGGTTGAGAGACAAAACGGTTTGTAAAGTGCTATTTACTCATTCTTTGTTAAACTTTCATTCCAGAGGTTTTCAAAAGATTTTGCAAATAAAAACAAACTTCCTCAAATGATTCTCTCGAATCGCTCAATGTGTATGATTCCTTACCAAGGCATTGCGTTGCCTCTTTTCCACCTACTTCTAATAGTTTTGTATATATGGGGCTTGGTAGGGGTAAAGTGAGGCAAACTTGTATCACATATATTGCTAAATCAAAAGACCGGATCCAGGGAGAAAACAAGTCATACAATCTGATCAAGATGTGCATGTGTGTGGAAATGTGAATGATGAAGAAAAAATGATTACTCCTTTTTGTATACCTTCTCTCTCTTTTTGTTAATTTTGAGGGAATGGCAATCTCTCTTTTTTTTTCTTTTTTTTTTGATCATGCTCTACTTGAGTGAGCAAGATTTTTTTTTTAATAGCCATTCCTCTTTTGCAAGGGTACTTGGGAGAGAGAGAGGTACAAAACATATGGAGTATTTATTTTGTGGAATGATGGAAAATGTGATGCTAACTTCCAGTGTAGAAGTTAAGCACATGTATATGGTGGAGTGTACGTGATCTTGATCATAAAAGTATGGCAAGAATATCTCAAGGGTCACAACAATTTTGAAAAAGCTCAATGTAATGACAAGCAACATATGTGTAGAGGTTTTGCATTAAAATCAACATATGGCTTTGGTAGGAATTTTCATCATTGAGGAACTTTGGGTTTTATAGTTTTGAAAAAAAAATTCTCTGGAATTTAAGTCTTACTTAGAACAAGATCATAGCAGCTCTATTAGACCATATCATATCTCACAACAACCTAGACTTGGATCATGCATTTTGCTACCCACGAGTTTCAGGTTCAGGAATAAGAGTGCATCCAACGAACTAAAACTTGGGAGAGTACTAAGTTGCAAACAGGAACAAGAGAGGGATAAAACAGAGCAACTATTCATCATTTCAACATGGAGAATTAAAACATTCTTATCGCGCATAGAAAACAAAAACTACTTTTATTTTATTTATTTATTTTTATCTCTTTTTTTTTTGAATGCAGAAAACAAAGGAAAGATACAAGTTACCTCAGTGGGGGAGTGATCCCCCCAAGCTTAGTTCTTGCTTGGGTGCGCCAATAACTGCTTGGTTCCTTTCTTCATGGCTGCAACAAAAGCAAAACAACAAGAACAAACTCGAAACGGGTTATATTAGTGTAATCAAGATGAGCACGCCCGTCGGTTGATCTTGCCAGCTTGAGCATAACTTGCAGATGCAAAACAAAGAAGAGGGAAATCTTTTTGTTGAATTTGAGAAAATTTGGAGAAATGAGAGTAAAGAAGATGAGGAGGGCATTTGGGTGGTGAATGAAATGGATTTGGTATGAAAACATCACCACTCGGCCTTTTCGTAAAACTTGAAGTTCGATGGCCATATTTGGGGTGGAACAATGACAAGTGGCCATTAGAAAATAAGGCAAAATGCGAACAATGACCATGTCATGTTAGGTGACCCATTGACGGGGACTCTCCCCCCAAGCTTGGCTCAAAGCCTCCGTCGATTTTTTTTTTGTTTTGAATAGTGGAGGTTTAGCCAAAGCTCAAGTAGAATTTATGCCCAAAAATTTATTTTCTCCAAAACAAATGTCCCAAATTCTTTTTTTTTTATTTTTGAAAAAAAAAGGTTGGAGAAAATCCAACATGCAAAATGATTTTGGAAAAATCAAACATGCAAATGCATTTTAATTCAAATCAAATGAAAACCAAATATGCAATTGGAAAAATCAAATATGAGATAACTACCGATTTTCCTGTCGGCAAGGGCGTCATCGTTTTATGTCCGATGAGCAAGACATTATGACGAGTTCGATTGCCAAGGGTCTCACACTTGAGGAAAAACGACAAGAAGTCGGACTATCTCAAGATTGAATATGGATTTTTAACGCACTGTCAGCATATCGAAGCCATCATGCACTACCCTGTTTTCACATGAAGAGAAAACAAGCAAGTGATAGCCTGTACGGGCTGTGACCAGGTAATTGCAGATATAACTAAGAGCATGTGTAAACTCCTAAACCAAGTGTCTTCCCCGGCAACGGCGCCAGAAATGCTTGTTGGTATTTCTTAACGATCACAGATAAATCCGCAAGCGCACGGAGAATACCGCTGTAGCATTTCACCCGGGAGTATTCCAAGGTATCGTAATTTATATTTTCCACAGGGAAGACGATGGTTAAGAGAGTACGATGCTCATAGTTAATGTCTACATTTAAATGGATCACGGTCCATACAATGCTAAACAATAATATATGGGTAGTGTGACACACAAGAAAAGGATCAACTCTAATATACATCCATAGCCAAGTGGAGAAGAACAAAGAAAAGAGCTAAGTTCCTAGTGTACTTCATTATACAGTGGCATAGTATACAACATATACATGCATGCACACAACTAAGGTTTAGGCATAAGCACTCAAGCAAATTGGGCACCGGCTTACCCCTGGTCTGCCAGGCGACTCCGGTCTACAGCTCTACGCCGTACCCGAACGTGGAGGGATACCGAGGACGAATAGGGCTGTCACCACCTACCGTCTACCTCAAACAATCCGTGGGGCACGAGGCATCCAATGTATTCTACCAATCCAAGCACCATGCTTGCATTGCTAAAACATTACTCTAAATCCCCGGCGATGATATGGATCTAGAGCATAATCATAAGGACCATTGGACTCATGCTTGGATATGCAAATGCATGTAAACCTAAGTATAAACATGGCATGGTATACTACGTACTAGGACACGTGACAATAAGGCAATTATATCCCTACCGCCAGTCCTCTAGGTAATACCCACATAACGAGCATATGAATATCACACTTGCACTATATAAGAAGATTATGATTACTCTATTACATAACCAAGCCAAGGATCCACAACCAAACAAGGAACACTTAACCAAGACAAGACTATATGAAAAGAATAATATTATTAAATAGAATAAAGTCGCAAAAAGAGAAAATGATACAAGAGCCATACCAAAATCTCCAAGAGGACTTGGGAACTAGAGTAGCTCTACTCTAAGCCTAACTCCACTAGAGCTTGGAGACTACATCTAATGCAAAGGAGTGATTTCTCTCTTGGTGTGTGTTGTAACCGGCCGAGCACCCCTCTATTTATAGCCCCAAATGAGAGAGGGGATTAAATAGAGCAAGTGAGAGGCGGTTGAGGCGAATTGGCCGCCAAGGTAGGCCGGCCGGCCTAGGTGGCAGGCCGGCCGGCCACACATTGTGGCGGTTGGCCACCGCCTTCCGTGTGGACGCTCCAGATTGCTCCGTGGTGGCGGTTCCGAAGTCGGTTTTCTCCTGGGGTCGGCAGAACTGGAGTAAGAGCCAAGTTTAGGCCCATTGTAGCCCATCTTCTAGAAAGTCTTCATTAAGTTCGAGTTGGGCTTCAATATTCTGGTTTTGTGGGCTTCTCGTGGCCCACTGGTGGAGGCCTGCAGGCTGTGGCCGCTGGGTGTGGCCGGCCGGCCTGGGATGTAGGCCGGCCGGCCTGTGATTTCTCTCACAGAGGCCCATTTTCTCCAGAAATACTCCTGCACTCATAAATCATCCAAAACTCGTGGAAATTTATTAGTTTAAATAAATATGCGTATAAGAAATGCTAATTCTCCATTATTTGTAGGACTATTGGCGGTCGGAATTGGTACTTAACGCCCGTCGAACATGGAGGTCGGTGTCGAGGCTGCGCGCTGTGTGCTCAGCAAGGCACCTGCATAAGCAGCCCATCAAGGAAGAGCTAGGTCACAAGCTTGCGACACACTGACTCTCGCATTTGCTCTTGTCAACCGGTGCTTCTGTGCGTCTGTCGCCAGCTTGAACTTTCCGTTGCCTTGGATCGTTGCTGTTGCCCGCTGAGTTCGTTTCCAACTTTCTGTACGTTCCCCGCCCGTTCGCTTCATCTGGTACGTACCTACGAATCCTCCGGTCGTTTCATCTTTCTTGTAGTACAGAACTTGACAGAAATGTTTTCCTACGATCTTCCAGAGGGGAGTTTCATCTTTGGTAGTGCCACTTGCCGCGACTCCGTTGGATTGGTGGCCATGGACGCCGGCATCCAGGCTGCGAACTGGGTGCTCAGCAAGGCTCTGGGCCCCCTCTCAAGCGGGGCGCTCGAGGCGTGGGCCGCCAGCACCGAGCTCGGCTCCAACATCCGGGCGCTCAGGATGGAGCTGCTGTACGCGCAGGGCATGCTCAACAACGCCCGTGGCCGCGGCCGCGACCAGGAGATCCAGAACCCGGCTCTCACGGAGCTTCTTCAGGAGCTCCGGGACCTGGGATACAGGGCCGACGACGTGCTGGACGAGCTCGACTACTTCCGCATCCAGGATGAGATCTACGACACGCGCCACGCCGCCGACGAGCATGGCGGGGGCTGCCTCAAGAACCACGCCCTTAATGCTCAACATACCGCCAAAGCCATTGTCAAAATGCTTGGCTTCTCCCGCGGCACTCAAACAAGCCACGAGAAAGAGCTAAGAGCAGACGATACAAGTGGAGTTTCCTGTGGAGCCTTGGCATGTCTTGGCCCCAAAACTCCTGCTGATGATGACCAAGGGGGTGAAGAAGAAGCAAGCCGTCGAGTCCGGTGCGGGGCTGTCTGGCCCTGTGGAAAGGCCCCCGCAGCATCGCATGAGGGCAGTGCTGATGTTGAAGATGACCAAGAGAAAGAAGAGGAAGCAATCCCGCGGTGCGGGACTGTTTGGCCCTGTGGAAAGGCCTCCGCAGTGCCGCCCATTCCGCAAACAAACCAGGGCAACCAAGAGGACGTCCATGGCTGCATCAGCAGGCTCACCTCCAGCGCCCGTGGCACTATCCACGCTGTCGGTAAACTCCTTCCATGCCACCCCTCTGCTTCATGTGTCCGATGCCATGACAACTCCAACACTGCATCAAGTGAGCGACGGCGATTCCTCTGTTGCGCCAGGCCAAATAAGGCGCAGTAGAGAGAAGACGCCGTCCAAGCACCAAAACTCAAGTTCAATAGAGTCGAGATGTCTCAGACAATGATGGAGATTGTAGAGCAACTAAAACCAGTATGTGCCAAGGTATCCACAATTCTTAATCTAGAATTGTTGGACTCCAACCGTAGTGTTGCCCAATGGATTGCCACCAGTCTCGATGGAAGGATTTCAAATAAACAATGGCACACACCTATTCCCAAAAGTGCCATGAGCCGACCCATAACTACCTCAGATCCTCTAGAGCATAAACTTTATGGGAGGGACAATGAGAAAAGTAATATTATTGATGACATTATCAAGGGAGAATATTGTGACAAGCCACTCACGGTACTTCCTATTGTTGGTCCTGGGGGCATAGGGAAGACAACTCTAGCTCAATACATGTATAATGATGTGGAACTACAGAAACATTTTGAGGTCAAACTGTGGGTATGCGTGTCTCTTAACTTCAATGTCTATAGACTGACACAAGAGATTGCGAATAAATTGGGTGTTTCTGACAAGTTGATCGAAGAGAAGTTAAAATCTAAAAGGTTTTTGCTTGTCTTGGATGACATTTGGAATTGTAGTGATGAAGATGAGTGGAAAAGTTTTTAGCGCCTTTCAAAAAGGACAAGCAATAGGTAGTGTCATTCTTGTCACAACTCGGTTTCCTATGGTGGCACAAATGGTCAAAACAATAGATCATCATATAGACATGGAAGGTTTAGACCATGAATCTTTTAAGCAGTTGTTCTTGGCATGTGCCTTTGGTGACAATAAAACAAAAGATGATCATAGTGAATTGCTTGAGACTGGAAATATGATACTAGAAAAGCTAAAGGGTTCACCTCTCGCTGCAAAAACCGTGGGAAGATTGTTGAGACATAACCTTGATTTAGATCACTGGACCAGAGTATTAGAAAGTAGAGAGTGGGAGTCACAGACTGGTGACCATGATATCATGCCAGCATTGAAGCTTAGCTTTGATTATCTCCCTTTCCATCTGCAACAATGTTTTACCTACTGCGCACTATTTCCAGAAGACTACAGATTTGGCAGAGAAGAGCTAATTCACTTGTGGATTGGCCTAGATATTTTGCATTCATCACACAATGAAAATAAGAGCATTGAAGATATCGGACTAAGAAACTTGAAAGATTTGGTCAATCATGGATTTTTCAAAATGGAAGAAGAAGATGGGGACACTTGCTATGTTATTCATGATCTGCTTCATGAATTAGCACTAAAGGTTTCAGCACATGAATGCCTTAGCATATACAGTTCTAATGTGAGCTCCACACAAATCCCCCTCTCGATTCGCCACTTGTCTCTCAACATAGATGACTCAAGTGTTACGGACAAAATGTCTTTTGATGTTTGCAAAGAAGACTTTAGTGTATTGAACAAAAGACTCAGAGTTGAAAACTTACATTCTTTGATGTTATTTGGAGAATACCAAAGTAGCTTTGTGAAGACTTTTGGTGGTTTGTTCAGAGAAGCAAAAGCCCTCCGAGTTATTTTTCTATCTGAAAAAAATTATAGCATGGAAGATTTACTGCCTGACTATTTGAATCTTGTCCATCTTCGGTATCTTCGGATAAGTGATGTTTTTGAATCAAGGCTGTGCAACAATATTTCAAGATATTATCACCTGAGGGTCCTAGATCTACGTGAAATCTACTATAGACTTGATTTGCCGAGAGATATGAGCAACCTCATAAAGTTACAACATTTTCTTGTCAGTGATAACACAGCGCACTCAGAAATTTCAAATGTGGGGAGGTTAAAATCGTTACAAGCTTTAGAAAGCTTTATGGTGAAAAGAGAGAGCCATGGTTTTGAACTGAAACAGATTGGACATTTGTTTGAGCTTCGTGGATCACTGCACATTGAGAATCTTGAAAAGGTTGAATCAAGGGAAGAAGCAGAAGAAGCAAAATTAATGCACAAGAAACACCTGCACAAGTTAATACTGAATTGGGATACAAATCGGTCTAGCAAGGATCCAGCACGTGAAGAGCAAGTTCTTGAAGGTCTCAAACCAAATAGCAATCTCTCAGAGATATACATCATAGGGCATGGGGGTACTACGTGCCCGTCATGGCTCGGTGTTAACCTTTGCATTGAAAATCTGAAATCTCTTTGCCTAAAAAGTGTAGGCTGGAAAACGTTTCCACCTATAGGAAAGTTGTGGCTACTTAATGCGGAACTTCCAAGTAATATGCCTAACCGGAATTTTCACAATCTGAGGAGGATAGAACTTGTAAATCTGGAAGGTGTGAAGAAATGGGTTGTCGATACCACTAGTCAGTTTTACTCCTGCTTGGAAGAGCTCATAATTGAAGATTGCAATGAACTCATGGAGCTGTCATTTTCAAATTCTGTTTGTAGTGAACGAGAGCAAAATATTTGGTTTCCTAAACTAAAAGTGCTAGACATTGTTGGTTGCTCAAAATTGTCGTCATTGCCTCCCGTCCCTTGGACTCGCGCTCCCTGCTCAATCAATATAAGAAATGTTGGTTTGGTTTTTCAGAAACTGTATTTGAAAGAAGATTATAATCTTGGATTATACTTAGACATTAAAGGCAAGGGTGGTCAGGATACTGGTGAGTTCTGGATGGCCTTGGAATTTGACCACCTAACTGAGGTAAAGCGGTTAGTGATGGATAGTTGCCCTCCTCTGCCGCTTGATCGACTCAAGATGTTGTCATCTCTAAAACACATGGAAATATCAAATTACAGCAATGTCTTTTGGCTGGTTGAAGAAGGAAGTAGTGTCCAATGCCAATTTCCAATTGAAAGCATCAGAATCACTAATGTTGGTACTAGTGGAAAGGAATTAACACGAGTGCTCTCTTACGTGCCGAAGCTCTCAGCATTGATAATTGAAAGCTGTGAGAAGATAACAGCGTTAGGTGTGGTGGAGGAGCAAGAGAAAACAACATTTTCAGTGAACAGGGGGTTCAGCCATCGGATGGTTAGGGTTGGGAGCCTCGACGGGCAGTTCCCAGTGATATCAAATGAAGTTGAAACACAGGTTGGAGTACGAGACAGCTCAAGGGAAGAAGAGGAAATAATAATAGCACAAGCAGATGACGGGTTGCTGCTCTTGCCCCCTCAACTACAGTCGCTGATCATTGATAAGTGTCCAGAGCTAAGCATCCGTCCCGAAGGTTCAGCCGGTGCGCTTCAGGGTCTGCGCTCTCTCCGTTCCTTGACGATTTGTGATTGCCCCAAGTTCCTCTCTTTGTATTTGGCATCATCCTCCTCTTTTTGCTCCCCCTTCCCGACCTCCCTGCAAGAGCTTTCTATTTCGGGGCCCCTGTCTCTGACTGTTGAGGGCAAGACAGTGTCCCTCTCAAACCTCGCCTCTCTCACTAGACTGTATATAACAGGATGTGAAGGATGCGAGGGATTTTGGCGTCACCTCCCCCGGGTCACCCATTTCTCCATCTTCGGAACCAGCAATTTCTTCTTGGTTGATCCCCCAGGGCTACCCTTCCCACTGCTGCAGCAGGATCCTGATGGGCTTCCTTCCCCTTTCTCCGTCCTGCAGTCGCTGACGACAGATGATGACGCCGCAGGACTCCTCGCCGCTCCAATCTGTAGCCTCCTCTCTTCCTCCCTCACCAAATTAGAGCTGTACAAGGACCTGGAGATTGAGAGCTTCACAAAGGAGCAAGAGGAGGCCCTTCAGCTCCTCACCTCCCTCCAGGAACTCCACCTGTTCCGTTTCGAAAAGCTACGCTGCCTCCCAGTAGTGCTGCGCGGGCTCCCCCGCCTCAAGACACTGGAGATCTATATTGCTGAAGCCATCCGCACGCTGCCCAAGGACGGACTCCCTGATTCCCTTCACGCATTAAGGTTAAAGAGATGTCCAGCCATCCGCCTGCTGCCCAAGGGTGCCCTCCCTAGTTCCCTGCAAACACTAGAGATCAGTAGTTGTTCAGCCATCCGCTCGCTGCCCAAGGACGGGCTCCCTAATTCTCTGCAAGCACTAGAGATCCATTATTGTCCAGCCATCCGGACGCTCCCGAAAGGTGGGCTTCCGAGTTCTCTGCGACGATTAGATGTCAGAAATTGCGGCAACGAGGAGCTAACAAGGCACTGCCGCAAGTTGATTGGAACCATTCCAATCGTCCAAGTGGATGACTAATCAAGGTACAATACTGCACTTTCCTGTGCCTACTATTCCCCACTTCCTGCCCACTCATTTCACTATTGTTTATTTTTCTCTAACTCTTAGCCATTGCAGTCAACTCTCGTTTTGTTCAGTTCACCTCAGCAACAGCTTTTCACATGAATAACCCCTTGTTTTTTTTTAACCTATTCTGCAGGGTTCTTGTTCGGCTTGTACATTCTTCTAGCCCCACAGTAGGATTTCTCTCAGTGTGTATGCATGGTTGCTCGTCGTCAAGGATGAACATCTCTGCATGTGCCTTCCACCTTGTACATAAAATTGGTACGTATATGCAAATTGCCTCCTAGTCCCATACATTGTTTTAGGTGCCTAATCAAAGATTTTTTTTCTTCTGTCAGCTTGTTGTTTTGGTTATCTAGGATTCCGATCTTTCGGTAGTTAATTTGTTTTAAGCAACTTATACTAGTAGATAGTTCTGTACAGCTGTTGATAGATATGAATTTCCTCACTAGACGTTAGAGGTGTCCTTGTTATCTTCAGAATTGTTTTAGCATTGGAGCAGAGATCATACTGATGCTGCATTTGTAATACAAAATACGGAATTCTCACCTTTTACACAGTATGTAAATGTGTCATTTCAGCAGGTGTAGTGCTAATATTCCTTTCTCCCTTTTTCTGCAGAGCTCTTCTTCAAAATGTTCATTGTTCTAATAGCCTCATAGTTTCGTTATCTATCCATGGACGGTTCTATCTCAGTTTATTTTCAACCATGATGATCTCACCTGATCTCCCGACTTGTATATAAAAGTGGTTACTACTGTTCAGTTCAAGAGAACACTTGTCATCTCGAAAACCTGCTTCGCGTGTTTCTCTTTTTCGTTAAGGTACAGCTGCAGAATATAATTGCATCCTTTTTTCTTTAAATCTGAAATCACTTTTAGTTCTGAACTCTAACATTCTCCTCAATTTTCTCAATGCAGGGCTTATTTTTTAATCTTCACACTATGTAATTTATATTCTGCTTTGCTGCAATTGTACACTTGTAAACATGATTACTTGATGGAGCATATGAACCTTACATGGTATACATTCCTCAGTACTTGAAATAATTCCTAGTTTTTCATACAGAGATAGGGGCTAACAAGCCTAACATTGGATATCTTCATGCTGCTGTTTATTTAATTTCTAGGCAAACGTCCTAGAATTATCTTAACCTAACAATAACACTTCCCACTTTTCCCAGCTTCTACTCACCAATTTCAGTTTCTTTCCATAATACCATCCATCAATGTCGTTGTTTGTTTTATTTCACTGCGATAATATTTAATGAGGCTAACACGTTTTGGCCTACTCTGCAGACTGCAGGGCTCTTCGAACTGTACATCTTCGTAATGCTTTGGGTGTTCAACCATGGCAATCTCGGCTTTTACCTTTCACCCGATCCATAACACTGGTTTGTACACGCAAAATCATTCCATAGTCCTGTGCACAACTTAGAAGTTCAATCGACATTTTATTTATCTACTGCTTGTTGTCCTTGTTAGTCCATAGTCTTTCCACACTGCTTGAATACGATAAGATCACCGATGTTCTTAATAGCACATGATGTGCATTAGAGAGGTAATGTCAGGCTTATCCTGAAATGAATTATTATGCTACAATCAAAATTATTTGTAGAAGTTCATTTTATCTCCAAGGTGTGGTGCTTCGAAATTTGGTAGTGCATCTCAAAATGTATAGCTGCTCTATCTAACTCCAAGTTACCAACGGTTGAGCTACTGCTGTGAAAAGTATTACCTGCTTATTTTCTGACTCTGCAATTACTTTTTAGTTTTGAACTCTGACATTCTGATTTCTGTAAGCAACATATGACTAGTTTGTTGTTTGGCCATAGTGATGTATACAAGTCAGTTTGTTTAACTAATTTATTAACCTCAAGTAGATATGTTGTCATCAGAGATTGCATTCAAGTCTTTTTTTTCCCTTGAACACGCAGGAGAGCTGTGTATATTTGTATTATAGGGAAAGAAAAAGGTCCATACAAGCACTCCTACTAGGACCAAGGTAAGATGGAGGTAAAGCATTAGTGAACAGAAACGGGAACTAACATTATTGCATTGCAGTAACCATTGCCATGCTACAACTTTTTTTCGCAGATAATCTCCATTAAGGCACATTATTAACTGAGATATAGTACAGCATGCTAGATTCAGACTATAGTAGCCCAAGGTGATTACTATTTTCTTTTCCTCGTCCCATCATCCCATGAACCACAAGTACTGTCATACTGCATTGCTTATTGTGATATATCTTATTATTTTAGTCCATGCTGAGTTCTTCTCCAAACACAATGAGTTGTATCTTCCAGCTGTGAGTAAATCTTCATCAAAATTCAAAGGTAACTGCAGTACTGTGAATACCATTTGTTTTTGTGAAAAAAATAAACGATGTTGGAATTTATTCTGCTGTTTTGTACGTTCAAAAGTCAGATTGCTGACTGACTGCCTTTGAGGATTTAATGGTGATTGCAGCAGAAGTAGATATATATACTTTCAAGGTCAGTAGGTGTATATTTAGAAGAACTTACTGCATGATGCTGAAACTAAGTTCTTTTCTCTCATGGAAAAGGTGAAATTCCAACCATGCTGATTAAAATTCTTGTTTCATACTTGTGCCGATCTGCACCAACAAGATTTTTGAACCTAGCTGAGTCATGGACTCATGGTACATCATTACAAACAAGGACTGTATTTTCTGATTTAGATTAGTCAAAACGAGATCAGAAAGTCATTTTGGCTGATGATTTATTTGCTGCTCCACTCCACATGTGCAAATATGGCTTATTTATAAAGCTTCTGTATTTTAGATGGACACATAGGCGGCTTTACTGTAAGTTGCATTTACATTTCTTTTTTGCGGATAGTCTTATCCTTAGCAGCATGTGGCCGTGGCAGATCTGTTGGCAAATTTTGTGAATTGTTCTGGCAACATTCTGCCATTCAACAAAACATGGGAAACAAATGTCAGAAGATGCAGCTTCATCTGTTCCAAGCACTCATGGATGGAATTTTTCTTAAATCTAAAGGTCGGCTGCCTCTTGAGTCTCCTCCCTCTCATTAGACCTCTACCCTCAGTATGAAAGCATCTATAATAAAAATTGGTTCGCATCAACAAAATATTTCAGAACAATAGTTTGTTACCGTCATGTCAAATGTTTCTAAATACTTATTTTCTGATGTAGTACTTGAAGTACTGAAAGTTAAATTTTTTCTTGATATTTTTGCCAGCAGAAATAACGTGGAAGCTCCTGCAGAGAATCCTTTAATGTTCAGTTCCTGTTTGGGATATTTCAAATGTTTCAGATGCTAGTCGTAGACTCACGCTCCTGCTCTGTAAGTTACTGAACTACTTTGATTAATAATAATAAAAAAATCAGTAATAGCTACTGATGATAACAAGAGCCTCAGTTTTCTTTTCTTATTCCAAGGCACTATTCTTTCCAATTACCTTGCACAATTTGTTTGTTTTGCAGGTCATCTCTCTTTGGAAGTCACATGTGGCTACAGAACCTATTAATTTTGGCAATGTTTGACTGAAATGCTACTCTGTTTCTATGTTCCAAGTTCTCATCTCATCTGTTCCTGGCTCTGCCGCTGATGCTCACACCTGTAGACACCCAAGGCTTGGATATGAGGTGAGTGTTGTAGTTTGCTCAGGTCCTGCTCTGATTGCCTGTAGCGTATTCTAAATATTATTTCCCTGGAGAAATATTGATGAAATTTAACAATTTTGCAGGAATTTTGTTGGGCTAACTTGCCAAGATAACAAATATCTTCTTCACATTTCTTGCAAAAGAAAAACTTCTCAAGCAGTCGCTTCTGGCTTGAAGTTGGACAAGGTTTTTTAAATCTCTCTGATCCTAAAAGATGCAAGGAAAGGAACAAAGTAGGTTGAAGAATACATATTTACCAGATAAAGCTTTGCCTCACTTAGATCCTAATCGAGATGGCACTGATCAAGCCATCCTCAAAGGTCAAAGCCATCGACTGTTTTTTGAAGCCAACTGCAGAGGCCATCGACAGTTCTGTTGTACTGCTTGAAACCTTTGGAATGTTCCTTGTGCACCAATCTCTGAAGGCATAAAGAAGTTGATGTTTTTCTGTAAAGCGAACAAAGAAAGTGACAGATTGCTACTTTTTATTATTTAAAGCGTTGCTTGTGTCCCTTGACAATGTAATTTCATTATTATTTACACAGTTTTTGTGCGACATGTCATGCCCGCACATTGGGACATATGGCTTCAAAATGCTTTGGGCAACTGCCTCAGATTCTGAAGGACATGGTGCAGTTGCAATAATCAGTAGTCAAATTTTTGTGACGATTGCTACTCATCCTCACATCAGAGCTCTTACAATCACAATGTTTGTAAATTCGTTGTTGCCATAATGTTAAATTATATTGAGTTTAATTATTGATAATAACGTGGTCTTCATATAGAGTCGGAAACCTGAACAAACAAACTTTGAACCTGTGAAACAAACGCCGTACGAGAAACAAATTTCCCTCGTCTTGGACCGACTCAGTACCACGCAAGCCCTTCCGTAGCAGAAACAAGCTGGCAATCTGAGCCAAAAAAAGGTTTTCGGGGTCAAGCGCAGCAAGAGGTAGGGTCTGCCGGCAGCAGCCTGAGATGGAGCCAACGGTGAAGTGGTACTACGAAGGAGGGAATGGAGCCGGCCCTGCCGCCGCCGCCTATCGTGTTCTGATCCAGTTGACCCAGCTGTGGCTGTGATTGTGAAACTAGCTAGGAGATGCGGATGCGACCTCGACGCTACTGATTAGATTTAACATCATGAACGCCCGCACTAGTAGGAGGTAGGCTCGAGCTACTAATTCACAAGCTCCAGCAGATATCCCGATGGGAGGACCCTGCATCCCGCCTCCTCGGCCACCCACAGGAACGGCCTACCTCTCGCAGGCTCTGAGTGAGTACAGACCAGGCGTTGATCGAGGGCCCGCGTCCTAGCCTCCTCCTGAGGCTGAGCGGGACGAAATATCGCAAAACCAGAGCAACCTCTTCTTCTGTTGCTGCACCCACACACGCTGGCTACGAATGTGCTTGCCACTCACTCAGAGCTGTCTTTTGCAGCTATATAGTACTAACATGTGAACCGAGCCAGAGAAAGCGTACTAGTATCTACCGCGCTAACTTCTCTTGTTTGTTACCATGGTATCCAGTTTCAATGTATCGGAAAGAACAGAGCAACGTTTGCACTGCAGAACCAGCAAGCAGTCGCACGAGGAGGGCCCATCTGAGTGTTTCTGCTAACAGCTCAGTGTTACTCCTTCAGAAATAAAAGAGAAATTTCTTTACAGTTCATTCTTCAGTTTTTTTTTATCAACCCTGTCTTTTGCTCGAGATATATATGGATGTAACTTCTTCTGTCTGCTGCGACCAGCAAGTCCGTCATCTGAACCTGATAACTTAAGATCCTTGCATAGCACCAGAAGAACTAGACCTGGCCGCCTCCCAATTTAAAAATTGTCTCTGCTGACTGCAAGTTTTATGGTGCTCTTTCGAGCTTTTCAAGCGCCGTTCTTCCATACCAGAAATTTTTTTTCCTTAGCTTGGACCGAGCTTTTCGGTGCGTCCTTCGAATCGCTACATGCAACAATCTAACCTAAAAGCTTTGCAGGAAGCGAACCTGATTGACGCAAACTCAAACCCTTTCTCGAAACGTTCGCAAAATAGAGTACTGAACATCGGCGATGCGAGCCCCAAACAACTTGTTAACACTATCATAGAGAAATACGTAGGATGTATGAAAAAGTTGGCGTGATTTAGATTGTTAATCAGAAGTTAAAACTGTTACGTCTGTTTGCAATCAGAGGAACCCTTTAGACCTACTCAATTGACCAACATTTGCACTGCATTCCTTTCTGATGCCGAGTTTCAGTGGGAGTTCTCGACAACATCAACGTTATCTATCCATTTATCTTAAGAGCAAACCAGCTCCTCTCGTCGAGCTTGAAGTCGAATGAAACTGGCCACCGCAGTCAGATTCATCGGTCATAACTAAGGTCGCAGCAAGTTGGAGTTACGGACTACTTGTCCCGTTGTCCGATCGAGTGATTGAGCCAACGGTAAAATGGTGTACTGCTACCAACGGTAAAATTGTGTTACACTGTTACTAAGATCCAGTGTAGCAAACTGTGCCACAAAACGTGCTGGACGAGCTCCGGGACCTGGGCTACAGGGCCGACGACGTGCTGGACGAGCTCGACTACTTCCGCATCCAGGATGAGATCTACGACACGCGCCACGCCGCCGACGAGCATGGCGGGGGCTGCCTCAAGAACCACGCCCTTAATGCTCAACATACCGCCAAAGCCATTGTCAAAATGCTTGGCTTCTCCCGCGGCACTCAAACAAGCCACGAGAAAGAGCTAAGAGCAGACGATACAAGTGGAGTTTCCTGTGGAGCCTTGGCATGTCTTGGCCCCAAAACTCCTGCTGATGATGACCAGGGGGTGAAGAAGAAGCAAGCCGTCGAGTCCGGTGCGGGGCTGTCTGGCCCTGTGGAAAGGCCCCCGCAGCATCGCATGAGGGCAGTGCTGATGTTGAAGATGACCAAGAGAAAGAAGAGGAAGCAATCCCGCGGTGCGGGACTGTTTGGCCCTGTGGAAAGGCCTCCGCAGTGCCGCCCATTCCGCAAACAAACCAGGGCAACCAAGAGGACGTCCATGGCTGCATCAGCAGGCTCACCTCCAGCGCCCGTGGCACTATCCACGCTGTCGGTAAACTCCTTCCATGCCACCCCTCTGCTTCATGTGTCCGATGCCATGACAACTCCAACACTGCATCAAGTGAGCGACGGCGATTCCTCTGTTGCGCCAGGCCAAATAAGGCGCAGCAGAGAGAAGACGCCGTTCAAGCACCAAAACTAAAGTTCAATAGAGTCGAGATGTCTCAGACAATGATGGAGATTGTCGAGCAACTAAAACCAGTATGTGCCAAGGTATCCACAATTCTTAATCTAGAATTGTTGGACTCCAACCGTAGTGTTGCCCAATGGATTGCCACCAGTCTCGACGGAAGGATTTCAAATAAACAATGGCACACACCTATTCCCAAAAGTGCCATGAGCCGACCCATAACTACCTCTGATCCTCTAGAGCATAAACTTTATGGGAGGGACAACGAGAAAAGTAACATTATTCATAACATTACCAAGGGAGAATATTGTGACAAGCCACTCACGGTGCTTCCTATTGTTGGTCCTGGGGGCATAGGGAAGACAACTCTAGCTCAGTACATATATAATGATGTGGAACTACAGAAACATTTTGAGGTCAAATTGTGGGTATGCGTGTCTCTTAACTTCAATGTCTATAGACTCACACAAGAGATTGCAAATAAATTGGGTACTTCAGACAAGTTGATCGAAGAAAAGTTAAAATCTAAAAGGTTTTTGCTTGTCTTGGATGACATTTGGAATTGTAGTGATGAAGATGAGTGGAAAAAGTTTTTAGTGCCTTTCAACAAAGGACAAGCAAAAGGTAGTGTCATTCTAGTCACAACTCGGTTTCCTATGGTAGCACAAATGGTCAAAACAGTTGATCATCATATAGACCTGGAAGGTTTAGACCCTGAAGCTTTTAAGCAGTTGTTCTTCGCATGTGCCTTTGGTGACAATAAAACAAAAAATGATCATAGTGAATTGCTCAATACTGGAGATATGATACAAGAAAAGCTAAAGGGTTCACCTCTCGCTGCTAAAACCGTGGGAAGATTATTGAGAAATAACCTTGATTTAGATCACTGGACCAGAGTATTAGAAAGTAGAGAGTGGGAGTCACAGACTGGTGACCATGATATCATGCCAGCATTGAAGCTTAGCTTTGATTATCTCCCTTTCCATCTGCAACAATGTTTTACCTACTGCGCACTATTTCCAGAAGACTACAGATTTGGCAGAGAAGAGCTAATTCACTTGTGGATTGGCCTAGATATTTTGCATTCATCACACAATGAAAATAAGAGCATTGAAGATATCGGACTAAGAAACTTGAAAGATTTGGTCAATCATGGATTTTTCAAAATGGAAGAAGAAGATGGGGACACTTGCTATGTTATTCATGATCTGCTTCATGAATTAGCACTAAAGGTTTCAGCACATGAATGCCTTAGCATATACAGTTCTAATGTGAGCTCCACACAAATCCCACTCTCGATTCGCCACTTGTCTCTCAACATAGATGACTCAAGTTTTACGGACAAAATGTCTTTTGATGTTTGCAAAGAAGACTTTAGTGTATTGAACAAGAGACTCAGAGTTGAAAACTTACAATCTTTGATGTTATTTGGTTATTACCAAAGTAGCTTTGTGAAGACTTTTAGTGGTTTGTTCAAAGAAGCAAAAGCCCTCCGAGTCATTTTTCTATCTGCCAAAAATTATAGCATGGAAGATTTACTGCCTAACTATTTGAATCTTGTCCATCTTCGGTATCTTCGGATAAGTGGTGTTTGTGAATCAAGGCTGTGCAACAATATTTCAAGATATTATCACCTCAGGGTCCTAGATCTACGTGGAATATACTATGGACCTGACTATGATTTGCCAAGAGATATGAGCAACCTCGTAAAGTTACAGCATTGTCTTGTCAATGACCACACACTGCACTTAAAAATTTCAAATGTGGGGAGGTTAAAATCGTTACTAGCTTTAGAAAGATTTATGGTGAAAAGAGAGAGCCAAGGTTTTGAACTGAAACAGATTGGACATTTGTCTGAGCTTCATGGATCACTGCACATTGAGAATCTTGAAAAGGTTGAATCAAGGGAAGAAGCAGAAGAAGCAAAATTAATGCACAAGAAACACCTGCACAAGTTAATACTGAATTGGGATACAAATCGGTCTAGCAAGGATCCAGCACGTGAAGAGCAAGTTCTTGAAGGTCTCAAGCCAAATAGCAATCTCTCAGAGATAGAAATTATAGGGCATGGGGGTACTACGTGCCCTTCATGGCTAGGTGTTAACCTTTGCATTGAAAATCTGAAATCTCTTTGCCTAAACAGTGTAGGTTGGAAAACATTTCCACCTATGGGAAAGTTGTGGCTACTTAATGCGGAACTTCCAAGTAATATGCCTAACCGGAATTTTCACAATCTGAGGAGGATAGAACTTGTAAATCTAGAAGGTGTGAAGAAATGGGTTGTCGATACCACTAGTCAGTTTTACTCCTGCTTGGAAGAGCTCAGAATTGAAGGTTGCAATGAACTCATGGAGCTGTCATTTTCAAATTCTGCTTGTAGTGAACAAGAGCAAAATATTTGGTTTCCTAAACTAAAAGTGCTAGACATTGTTGGTTGCTCAAAATTGTCGTCATTGCCTCCCGTCCCTTGGACTCGCGTGTGACACCCCAGGTGTCTCAGTCTTTTTCCTACAGTGCTAGAACCTCATGTTGAGTTGTTCAGGTGAAAATTTCAAATTGATCACATCAAATTAAGGATCAAAAATTTGAAAAGGATCCAAATTGGAGTTAAATAAAAAGGAAAACTCAAAAATGGAATAGAAACATGGGTAATCAGAATTTATGTGAAAGATATAAGTGAAATCAAAATATAGTTAAAATTTCAGAATTAATTGTTTTTGGGAAGAACCTTAAATAAATTATACAAGTTTAAAATTTAAACATCTTGTTTAAATTTCAAATTCAATTTTGAAAGTTTTGAAGAAAAGGTCAGCATTAATGTCTTCTACATTTGTTAATAGCATTCCTGCAAAAATTGAGGATTTTTGGGAATGAGGAACTATTTTATTTTGAATATACAGTAGTGAGTGGCAAATTTGAATTTAAAAAGGAAAAGGCTGAGGGTCCCACTCGTCAGCCGGCGTCCTGTTTTTCTTTTCCTCTCTCGATGCTTCACCGCGCCACCTCCTGCTTCCACCGTTCCACCTCCAGCTCCCATCGCTCCAGCTCGATGTGAGAGTATCCAAACCAGTTTCGGTCTCTTTTCTCTCCATTCACTCGCTTACTCCACCGCTCAGCTCTCTCTCACGTTCTCAGCCACTCCACTGATCGCCATGGCCGCCAGCCACTGAAGCTCGCCTCGCCGCCAACTCGCTCCACCACAGCACGAGCTCAGGCCATCCACAGGACCGGCTCGACATCCTCTAGTTCCAGGAACAAACCACACTCGAAACCGTGGACGGATTAGAGAGTATTTCGAGTTTTTCTCCGACGACCTCGCCGGTGACCCTCATCCATCTCGTCGGCGATTCCCGCTTCTCCGGTGAGAAATATTGCAATTACTCGCATTTGAAGCTTCCTCATATACTTAGCCATCCATTTGATTCATCTATTGTTCAATTCCACCACTTAAACCAAGTGATTTCGAGGATTTCCAGCCGTCGTCTGTACCTCTGTTCTGATAAAGACGACGATGGCAATTTCGTAAATACAGTGGAACTTTGATTAAACTTCAAAAATCGATATAAAAAGATTCTGAAGTCCAAAAATTGTAAACTAAATTTTGTTGGATTCATCTTGATGAGATCTATCCTAAGAACAGCAAGTTGATCAGTGTTCATACATGTTCTGTCCTGTATAATTGTTAGAAGTTAAACCCTAGTTAACCTTGTTTAATTCATAATAAATGATTTACTCATCCAAAAATTGCAAACTAGGGCTTGTTGGAATCCTTGTGACATGCCCTTCACAGTGGTCTATGATGTTCATCTTGTTTCTGTAAAGAGAACTAATTATAAATTTCTCTTTGATAAACTTGTCATCTTCTTAATAAATTAATCTAGTCATCAAATAACCTTGAGCTTGTGCATGTGTATAGCTTAGGTGATCACCTTTCACCATAATTTTGGGTTAGATCAGAACTGTTCATCCAAATTTTATAGGATTTATTCCTTGTTATAGTTAGGTTTTGCCACTTAAAATAATTCTTTTAAGTATAAAATAGACAAAATAAAGTGTTGATCTGTTCAAGCATGTTAGTAATGTTAATGAGCCACTCATGTCCAGAAATGCATCAAAAAGATTTAACATGATTTCTGGAAGCTATTTCTATAATAATATAACAAGATAATTAATAACGCTTCATGGGAGTCGATGAAGGAAATACTTCAGACTAGAATAATACAAATTTTATCATAAATTCAGAACTGATCTCCACATTTCAAATCTGAAATCAGATCATCTCCATTGCATTAACATATTGATTTATGTTCCTTTTTGCATTCTCTTCCAATGACACATATTACATGTATAGGAAACGATATCGAGGAGGATATTTAGAAGGATCTTTCTAACCAGGAGACAACAGCTGAAGCTACTAACTTTGCTTGTGTAGCTCAAGGCAAGCCCCGGTTCATTCCAAACCCTTTTTACAAATTTTTCTCTTTCTAGAGATCATGATGTAGGAAGTATAGAATGAATGTGCACTTAAGTTGTAGGAGTTGAATGAAATCCACTTGCATTCTTCCAAATGACCTATGGTTACTAAGTGTCTATACTAGTAATCGATAGAAATTGCTATGCTTACGGCTATGATTAGTATCGGCTATGATCAGATGATGATAATTAAAAGATGATCTCCCAAGAGAATATTGAGATGTTTTATGGATGAGACCGGGCAGGATGAAATATGCATGTATAGATTGTAGTAACACATGGAGGTGTTGACTACGGTAGCCCTGCCTAGTCGATTAAGGACCGATTCGTTGTTGGCCCCTTGATCAAGCATTGAACAGTACCGGAGGCATACTAGTGCTATGGGAGCTAGTAAACCTATGTAGCATGTATGGTGGCATCGTTGGTTGGTATCCAGTTCATTGGTTGAAAGACACGCTGGGCGTAGTTGGGCAGGTCTTGGCTATGACGATGGTGGGACGGCTGCCCAACTCCTTACACTGGACCCCTCCTTGGTGTTTACTGTCTTGTGAAAGGTTGCCGTATATGACCATCTTGAGTGGTGCATATACGTCGTGTACTTCGGGTTTTCGCCAGCTGGTGTAAATCGATTGCAATCGCTGTCCCTCGCAGTAATGAGTACCCGCTTGTGAATTGAGTCTTCACGTAGTACTCAACTATTGGTTATGATGATGAATGTTGTTGATATCTGATAGCTGGAGGTTTATTATCATGAGTATTATCATAATTACTGTTCAGCCATGTTTATGCCTTTATGCTTGCTGTTATATGATCATCATTTATGATATTGTTTAAGAAGATAAAATCTGAAATAAGAATTTATTAACAACAATTACTGCTGCCTAGTGCGAGTTATATTTAAATCAGCCACCTATTATTGGGCCTTTGCATGTCTAGAGTTAATTTGACGGGTAAGACTTGCTGAGTAATTAGTACTCAGGCTTTGTGCCATTGTGGTTTTCTTCTAGTACAGATGTGGATCTTCCAGAAGGAGTGCTTCCGTGGGACGTGCAAGTTCCCGAAGGATGGACTGCCCATTGGGAGTCAGATGTGCCGCCGCAGTGATGGGTGTTGCTAGTGTGGTAATCCAGTGGGCTAGGATTATCACTTTTGCTGTATCGTGAGAGTACTTGTAGATCTCGTGAATTTACTCGTATTTTACAAACTTACCGTTTCGTTTCCGCTGTATATTGACACTTAATTATGTAATATTAATGTAAAATATGGATCAAGTGCTTGTATTATCTCGTGTCTGCTTAAACAGCACCGTGGGACAAAGATCCTGTGGATCGGACTGTTAGAGCTGGTACCAGAGCCGGTTCAAGATAATACAAACACTTAAACGCCGTATTTTGAAAACTACGTTATACGGTGAGGATACGTTAGTATTGCCCACATAAGGATGTTAGTGTTCAGGTGGCAATAGAAGTTGTTTGTTACTTTTCTGTAACGACGCACCGACGCCCAGGTAAGAAGGTAAGTAACATGTATGGCTCAGGAGTTTAACGAGCTGGACTCGTATTGTGGGGGGTGTGATTTGTTCCACGAGCCGTCGAGCTTGTGAGGAGGCGAGAGGTGTTGAGATTGTTTGAGCCATGCATTACATTCTGTTTTCGCTGACCATCGGCGTGAATGATGGCGTCACCTGTGTAGGTTGTTTGAGGTGGCGATGTGTGTATTTCTGCAGGTACACTAACTACGTTAGAGGGCACACCGTTTGCTAGACTAACGCGGTTGAGAGACGAGTATGCCACCGAAGTATGTGCCAATATAATGGCATTATTTTTCTTTTGATGAGGAACGAATAATTAGGTTAAAAAAAAATGTTGCATCATGGCATTCCTAAGATTCTGAACTAAAATGTTGCCTTCCCTTGACTACTCACCTCTGTATAAAAACTTGAAATTTGAAAAGATGAAAAATTTCGAAGTTGAAATAACCTATATCAGCTCATTTGTTTATCGGTCCAGATTCTGTCTTGTCACTTCAAAAATTCATATCTCCTGATTCACTTGTCCAATGGAGGTGTTCAAATATTTTCTGGAAAGATCTTCGAATTTTCGGTCGTTTCCAAGTGATCTCATGGAATTGCGACACCAGATGCAATCTCGAGAGTCAAAACACTGCATTTCTGTCATTCTGTCTTCCAGCAGAATCCTTTAACTTTGAAACACCATAACTCTAGTTTTACTGGAGGTCTGAGTGATTTCAAATACAGTCTGAAAAGCTCTTGGAGTATTCTTTCAGTTCCAAGTGGTCTCATGTGTTTTTGGTTTCAGATGTGATCTGTAGAGCTGAATTACTAAGACCATGTCAAATCTGTTCCTGTTTGCAGAAGGTCCAACTTCAAAATTTCATAGCTCCCAGCTTTCTTATCCAAATGGGAAGAATAAATACTTGTTGGAAATATATTTAAGTTGTCTTTCATTTCCAGGTTGTCTCGAAATTTTATGGCTTGTTTTGCAGGCTGTAGAAGCAAAACCCCGAGACCCTGTCAATCTGTTTTACTGTGCAGGACCCGTTTCTTGTTTTATTCATAAGTCCAGCTTCATTTAGAGTTTGACTGAGCTTGAGACCAATTTGGAAAGCTCTTTAAGTCCTCTACAAACCAGTGCTAAGTTTTGATACTGGACTGTTAATATTGCTGGTCGAATTCCCTTGTTCTTGTCTGCTGTACAGAAAATCAGATCCTATTCCTGTGAAAATTCATAAATCCAGTTATACTTGGAGTTTGGTCGAGTTTAAGCCCAATATGGAAAGCTGTAGAAGTCCTTGATAAAATGACATGGTGCCAAGCATCTGTTGTGACTTTCCAATTTTTCTGGTCGAGATTTGCTTGTTTTGACTGCTGTACAGTCGAGACCAAATCTGATCAGTAGCACTCTTTCCAATTTTGTTGCTCCTTGAAACTGGAAAATGTGAAATTAAATTCTGTTATACTCTTTGCCGGAATGTCCTGTTCAGTAGCCTTTTCATTCTGTTGAGGAAAAGATGTGATTTAATCAAACCTTGCACCACGCATTGTTCACTTGAATTTTCCAATTCATAGTCCTGACTTGATTCCCTTGTGTTCCGATCCATCTTAAAATTCCGTGGTTGAGTACCCTTGAAAAGTGCAAGTTCAGTTCAACCAAAAATTTCAAGACCATCTTTACACTTTCCATCCATAAGAAATTTTCTAGCTCCTCTTGGAGTCGAAATCTGGTACAATAGTCATATTAGCCTCAAACTGAAATCAACGGACTGAGACTGCAGTAACTCCTGTTTTTCTTTTCAGAAATATTTGTATAAATAAAGGTTTCGAAGTTATTTATCATCTTTGTCAGACCTGAAAGCCTCCCCAAAACTTGGTTCAAATCAGTACTGTCACCATGGAACAAATTGCAAGCATTGTGGTGCTGACCTTATTTTGAGCAGCATAAATCTTTTGTAAGCACTTGGGAAATAGCTTAAACCCCGTCATATTCCGAGTTTGATCTACTCACTGGAAGAATGTTTTCACTTCCGGCAAAACTCCTCTCCTCAGGTGACAAAATCATTTTCTCCACTTGCTTCATTAATGGAAGAGTGTCTTTTTCCTCAAGTTGCTGTCTTATTGACCAAGTGTCCAGCACCTTTATTTCACATCATTCCTAATTCATTCATACTCTGTTGGCACCAGTCAACTATGCTGGAATTACTTCCAGAATAATTTGTTGGTGCCTTACGAGATTGTCATGTTCAGCCGTTTGATTGAGGTGCAATCCTATTTCTATGTGCCTTGTTCTCAATCATCTCAGTCACTGACCTCCTTTTCATGATCCTTGTTAGTCATCTCCTATGATACATGCACGAAGTCCTTTTTGCCGATTCTGGACACATCGTCTACTTAGGCCATGATCACCTATAGTCGTTATTTGTGGTTAGTTTTTCAATACCAAATTTTCTCTTGACTGTGACATCATGAAGAACCAAACTTTGGCCATACTCATTAGAAAGGCTTACACTGATCCTTCTTGCTACCTCGACATTATGAACCCTATGACTGAATTTCCATTTGTTGCTACTCTTGTTAGAGGTCCATCTAATGTGTGGAAGACTAACCAGTCTATTGTCACATTGCCCTTCCGATGATTCTGATCGAAGCTACTGCCATCTACAATTAATGTTTAGCCTATCAAAAATTTTCGACTAGAAAAGCCACACTGCCTGATGATGCCTCTGTTTGTCTGAACTTACGGTGCCAATAGTAGCAGTTTTTGTAGAATGACCATGTAACTAAAAGCTCAATAGTATTAGTTAGCAATTATTAGGAGTATGCTAGCAATAATATCGCCTACAGCAGGAACCACTAATCAGTCAAGCAGTCCCAGTTCAAATCAGTCCAACACTCTAGTAGATTCTATCTTGTTTAACCGATACTCAACACAAGTACAGAGTAAAGATACAGAGGCCTATCGTACTAAGAGTAATCCAAAAACCTTGAGAAATCCTTTCCACCATGCTCTTGTACATCACCATCACAATACGTGAACTCCAAAAAGGAATCCAGGACCTAGGCCACCCCTACTAGAACCTGAAGTCAAACACCCCTCAGGCACCAGCATGTAGCATTATGAGTAATCCTATACTTTGCTGATGCAAATGTTACAAGAATATTTGTCACCCTATCAGCTTGAAATCTCCAGCATGCCCTGCACCAATCTGAAATAAATCTCTTTTAGCTTTATTCTTGTTTCTTGTCTGCATGCTCCCATAATCTCCTGTTACATAGTGCAATATCAAAAGTTATAATTTCCCTGCCCTCCACCTTATCTTCCTTCTCATTAAAAAAAAAAAATACGCCAACCTGGATACTCCATATCTTTAGGGAATTGCCCACAATCATCCTTGAATCACAGCAAGAACTTCTACAGTTTCTAGCTAAAATATTTTTAAAGATTACAGGCTGATCATCCACTCCCTTGACCTTATATATCCAAGAGAAATTATTTGTGGCTGCCTATGGAAGTCCTCACCATTGGAACCTAAAAAGCCAAATCCTTGATACTGCTTTCCACTAAAACACATGTTTTATTTTGGCCTCTTGGGTTGCTATCTTCACCAGAACTAGGGTCGATCAACATTCTCTTGCTTATATTAATTTGTTTCTTCTCTCTTGAGAACCCTTATTTGAATCGTCAGACCTCAGCACTCTCTGAATGTAAATGTCTCTTAACTGAGAAGCATTTTGGGAGCAACCAATATTCTCACAGGAGTGAAATGCAGGCGGTTAACGTAACTAGTGTTAACAACTGATTGTTTCTAAAATTTTTATTATCATAGGTCCCAGCCTGACTAGCTGACCTTCCTTGCAAGCAAATAAATTTCATCAACATCCTATCTTTTTGGTCCAATTAGACCTCCTGTACCATGACCCATGAACTGTGCATAAAGTCATATTCCTGATTGAATTGAGCAAAGAGTTCTTCCTTTAGTTTGTCAAGTGTATGACAGAACAAACAGGGATTTAGCAACATGAACAGAGAGGATCTTCCTTGATCTTTCATTCAGAACCAATTGCTTCGACTCAAGTTAATGTTTCCCTTGTTTCTTCGAGATTCTTTCTACTCATGAATTCCGCTCCAATGTCGTTTACGTTCCGTTTCCGTACTTCTTGAATCTAGTACCACCCACAATCTCTTTATCAAATTATATATTCTGATCCTTAATATAACAACACTTATTAAGTCACACATCAATTGTTTTGTTGGGTGGTCAAGAATATCCATTCCTTGTAAAACCTTATCCCACTCGTTCGTAATCTCGGGACGAGATTTCTTTAAGGGGGGAGGATTGTGACACCCCAGGTGTCTCAGTCTTTTTCCTACAGTGCTAGAACCTCATGTTGAGTTGTTCAGGTGAAAATTTCAAATTGATCACATCAAATTAAGGATCAAAAATTTGAAAAGGATCCAAATTGGAGTTAAATTAAAAAGGAAAACTCAAAAATGGAATAGAAACATGGGTAATCAGAATTTATGTGAAAGATATAAGTGAAATCAAAATATAGTTAAAATTTCAGAATTAATTGTTTTTGGGAAGAACCTTAAATAAATTATACAAGTTTAAAATTTAAACATCTTGTTTAAATTTCAAATTCAATTTTTGAAAGTTTTGAAGAAAAGGTCAGCATTAATGTCTTCTACATTTGTTAATAGCATTCCTGCAAAATTGAGGATTTTTGGGAATGAGGAACTATTTTATTTTGAATATACAGTAGTGAGTGGCAAATTTGAATTTAAAAAGGAAAAGGCTGAGGGTCCCACTCGTCAGCCGGCGTCCTGTTTTTCTTTTCCTCTCTCGATGCTTCACCGCGCCACCTCCTGCTTCCACCGTTCCACCTCCAGCTCCCATCGCTCCAGCTCGATGTGAGAGTATCCAAACCAGTTTCGGTCTCTTTTCTCTCCATTCACTCGCTTACTCCACCGCTCAGCTCTCTCTCACGTTCTCAGCCACTCCACTGATCGCCATGGCCGCCAGCCACTGAAGCTCGCCTCGCCGCCAACTCGCTCCACCACAGCACGAGCTCAGGCCATCCACAGGACCGGCTCGACATCCTCTAGTTCCAGGAACAAACCACACTCGAAACCGTGGACGGATTAGAGAGTATTTCGAGTTTTTCTCCGACGACCTCGCCGGTGACCCTCATCCATCTCGTCGGCGATTCCCGCTTCTCCGGTGAGAAATATTGCAATTACTCGCATTTGAAGCTTCCTCATATACTTAGCCATCCATTTGATTCATCTATTGTTCAATTCCACCACTTAAACCAAGTGATTTCGAGGATTTCCAGCCGTCGTCTGTACCTCTGTTCTGATAAAGACGACGATGGCAATTTCGTAAATACAGTGGAACTTTGATTAAACTTCAAAAATCGATATAAAAAGATTCTGAAGTCCAAAAATTGTAAACTAAATTTTGTTGGATTCATCTTGATGAGATCTATCCTAAGAACAGCAAGTTGATCAGTGTTCATACATGTTCTGTCCTGTATAATTGTTAGAAGTTAAACCCTAGTTAACCTTGTTTAATTCATAATAAATGATTTACTCATCCAAAAATTGCAAACTAGGGCTTGTTGGAATCCTTGTGACATGCCCTTCACAGTGGTCTATGATGTTCATCTTGTTTCTGTAAAGAGAACTAATTATAAATTTCTCTTTGATAAACTTGTCATCTTCTTAATAAATTAATCTAGTCATCAAATAACCTTGAGCTTGTGCATGTGTATAGCTTAGGTGATCACCTTTCACCATAATTTTGGGTTAGATCAGAACTGTTCATCCAAATTTTATAGGATTTATTCCTTGTTATAGTTAGGTTTTGCCACTTAAAATAATTCTTTTAAGTATAAAATAGACAAAATAAAGTGTTGATCTGTTCAAGCATGTTAGTAATGTTAATGAGCCACTCATGTCCAGAAATGCATCAAAAAGATTTAACATGATTTCTGGAAGCTATTTCTATAATAATATAACAAGATAATTAATAACGCTTCATGGGAGTCGATGAAGGAAATACTTCAGACTAGAATAATACAAATTTTATCATAAATTCAGAACTGATCTCCACATTTCAAATCTGAAATCAGATCATCTCCATTGCATTAACATATTGATTTATGTTCCTTTTTGCATTCTCTTCCAATGACACATATTACATGTATAGGAAACGATATCGAGGAGGATATTTAGAAGGATCTTTCTAACCAGGAGACAACAGCTGAAGCTACTAACTTTGCTTGTGTAGCTCAAGGCAAGCCCCGGTTCATTCCAAACCCTTTTTACAAATTTTTCTCTTTCTAGAGATCATGATGTAGGAAGTATAGAATGAATGTGCACTTAAGTTGTAGGAGTTGAATGAAATCCACTTGCATTCTTCCAAATGACCTATGGTTACTAAGTGTCTATACTAGTAATCGATAGAAATTGCTATGCTTACGGCTATGATTAGTATCGGCTATGATCAGATGATGATAATTAAAAGATGATCTCCCAAGAGAATATTGAGATGTTTTATGGATGAGACCGGGCAGGATGAAATATGCATGTATAGATTGTAGTAACACATGGAGGTGTTGACTACGGTAGCCCTGCCTAGTCGATTAAGGACCGATTCGTTGTTGGCCCCTTGATCAAGCATTGAACAGTACCGGAGGCATACTAGTGCTATGGGAGCTAGTAAACCTATGTAGCATGTATGGTGGCATCGTTGGTTGGTACCCAGTTCATTGGTTGAAAGACACGCTGGGCGTAGTTGGGCAGGTCTTGGCTATGACGATGGTGGGACGGCTGCCCAACTCCTTACACTGGACCCCTCCTTGGTGTTTACTGTCTTGTGAAAGGTTGCCGTATATGACCATCTTGAGTGGTGCATATACGTCGTGTACTTCGGGTTTTCGCCAGCTGGTGTAAATCGATTGCAATCGCTGTCCCTCGCAGTAATGAGTACCCGCTTGTGAATTGAGTCTTCACGTAGTACTCAACTATTGGTTATGATGATGAATGTTGTTGATATCTGATAGCTGGAGGTTTATTATCATGAGTATTATCATAATTACTGTTCAGCCATGTTTATGCCTTTATGCTTGCTGTTATATGATCATCATTTATGATATTGTTTAAGAAGATAAAATCTGAAATAAGAATTTATTAACAACAATTACTGCTGCCTAGTGCGAGTTATATTTAAATCAGCCACCTATTATTGGGCCTTTGCATGTCTAGAGTTAATTTGACGGGTAAGACTTGCTGAGTAATTAGTACTCAGGCTTTGTGCCATTGTGGTTTTCTTCTAGTACAGATGTGGATCTTCCAGAAGGAGTGCTTCCGTGGGACGTGCAAGTTCCCGAAGGATGGACTGCCCATTGGGAGTCAGATGTGCCGCCGCAGTGATGGGTGTTGCTAGTGTGGTAATCCAGTGGGCTAGGATTATCACTTTTGCTGTATCGTGAGAGTACTTGTAGATCTCGTGAATTTACTCGTATTTTACAAACTTACCGTTTCGTTTCCGCTGTATATTGACACTTAATTATGTAATATTAATGTAAAATATGGATCAAGTGCTTGTATTATCTCGTGTCTGCTTAAACAGCACCGTGGGACAAAGATCCTGTGGATCGGACTGTTAGAGCTGGTACCAGAGCCGGTTCAAGATAATACAAACACTTAAACGCCGTATTTTGAAAACTACGTTACACGGTGAGGATACGTTAGTATTGCCCACATAAGGATGTTAGTGTTCAGGTGGCAATAGAAGTTGTTTGTTACTTTTCTGTAACGACGCACCGACGCCCAGGTAAGAAGGTAAGTAACATGTATGGCTCAGGAGTTTAACGAGCTGGACTCGTATTGTGGGGGGTGTGATTTGTTCCACGAGCCGTCGAGCTTGTGAGGAGGCGAGAGTGTTGAGATTGTTTGAGCCATGCATTACATTCTGTTTTCGCTGACCATCGGCGTGAATGATGGCGTCACCTGTGTAGGTTGTTTGAGGTGGCGATGTGTGTATTTCTGCAGGTACACTAACTACGTTAGAGGGCACACCGTTTGCTAGACTAACGCGGTTGAGAGACGAGTATGCCACCGAAGTATGTGCCAATATAATGGCATTATTTTTCTTTTTGAGGAACGAATAATTAGGTTAAAAAAAAATGTTGCATCATGGCATTCCTAAGATTCTGAACTAAAATGTTGCCTTCCCTTGACTACTCACCTCTGTATAAAAACTTGAAATTTGAAAAGATGAAAAATTTCGAAGTTGAAATAACCTATATCAGCTCATTTGTTTATCGGTCCAGATTCTGTCTTGTCACTTCAAAAATTCATATCTCCTGATTCACTTGTCCAATGGAGGTGTTCAAATATTTTCTGGAAAGATCTTCGAATTTTCGGTCGTTTCCAAGTGATCTCATGGAATTGCGACACCAGATGCAATCTCGAGAGTCAAAACACTACATTTCTGTCATTCTGTCTTCCAGCAGAATCCTTTAACTTTGAAACACCATAACTCTAGTTTTACTGGAGGTCTGAGTGATTTCAAATACAGTCTGAAAAGCTGTTGGAGTATTCTTTCAGTTCCAAGTGGTCTCATGTGTTTTTGGTTTCAGATGTGATCTGTAGAGCTGAATTACTAAGACCATGTCAAATCTGTTCCTGTTTGCAGAAGGTCCAACTTCAAAATTTCATAGCTCCCAGCTTTCTTATCCAAATGGGAAGAATAAATACTTGTTGGAAATATATTTAAGTTGTCTTTCATTTCCAGGTTGTCTCGAAATTTTATGGCTTGTTTTGCAGGCTGTAGAAGCAAAACCCCGAGACCCTGTCAATCTGTTTTACTGTGCAGGACCCGTTTCTTGTTTTATTCATAAGTCCAGCTTCATTTAGAGTTTGACTGAGCTTGAGACCAATTTGGAAAGCTCTTTAAGTCCTCTACAAACCAGTGCTAAGTTTTGATACTGGACTGTTAATATTGCTGGTCGAATTCCCTTGTTCTTGTCTGCTGTACAGAAAATCAGATCCTATTCCTGTGAAAATTCATAAATCCAGTTATACTTGGAGTTTGGTCGAGTTTAAGCCCAATATGGAAAGCTGTAGAAGTCCTTGATAAAATGACATGGTGCCAAGCATCTGTTGTGACTTTCCAATTTTTCTGGTCGAGATTTGCTTGTTTTGACTGCTGTACAGTCGAGACCAAATCTGATCAGTAGCACTCTTTCCAATTTTGTTGCTCCTTGAAACTGGAAAATGTGAAATTAAATTCTGTTATACTTTTTGCCGGAATGTCCTGTTCAGTAGCCTTTTCATTCTGTTGAGGAAAAGATGTGATTTAATCAAACCTTGCACCACGCATTGTTCACTTGAATTTTCCAATTCATAGTCCTGACTTGATTCCCTTGTGTTCCGATCCATCTTAAAATTCCGTGGTTGAGTACCCTTGAAAAGTGCAAGTTCAGTTCAACCAAAAATTTCAAGACCATCTTTACACTTTCCATCCATAAGAAATTTTCTAGCTCCTCTTGGAGTCGAAATCTGGTACAATAGTCATATTAGCCTCAAACTGAAATCAACGGACTGAGACTGCAGTAACTCCTGTTTTTCTTTTCAGAAATATTTGTATAAATAAAGGTTTCGAAGTTATTTATCATCTTTGTCAGACCTGAAAGCCTCCCCAAAACTTGGTTCAAATCAGTACTGTCACCATGGAACAAATTGCAAGCATTGTGGTGCTGACCTTATTTTGAGCAGCATAAATCTTTTGTAAGCACTTGGGAAATAGCTTAAACCCCGTCATATTCCGAGTTTGATCTACTCACTGGAAGAATGTTTTCACTTCCGGCAAAACTCCTCTCCTCAGGTGACAAAATCATTTTCTCCACTTGCTTCATTAATGGAAGAGTGTCTTTTTCCTCAAGTTGCTGTCTTATTGACCAAGTGTCCAGCACCTTTATTTCACATCATTCCTAATTCATTCATACTCTGTTGGCACCAGTCAACTATGCTGGAATTACTTCCAGAATAATTTGTTGGTGCCTTACGAGATTGTCATGTTCAGCCGTTTGATTGAGGTGCAATCCTATTTCTATGTGCCTTGTTCTCAATCATCTCAGTCACTGACCTCCTTTTCATGATCCTTGTTAGTCATCTCCTATGATACATGCACGAAGTCCTTTTTGCCGATTCTGGACACATCGTCTACTTAGGCCATGATCACCTATAGTCGTTATTTGTGGTTAGTTTTTCAATACCAAATTTTCTCTTGACTGTGACATCATGAAGAACCAAACTTTGGCCATACTCATTAGAAAGGCTTACACTGATCCTTCTTGCTACCTCGACATTATGAACCCTATGACTGAATTTCCATTTGTTGCTACTCTTGTTAGAGGTCCATCTAATGTGTGGAAGACTAACCAGTCTATTGTCACATTGCCCTTCCGATGATTCTGATCGAAGCTACTGCCATCTACAATTAATGTTTAGCCTATCAAAACTTTTCGACTAGAAAAGCCACACTGCCTGATGATGCCTCTGTTTGTCTGAACTTACGGTGCCAATAGTAGCAGTTTTGTAGAATGACCATGTAACTAAAAGCTCAATAGTATTAGTTAGCAATTATTAGGAGTATGCTAGCAATAATATCGCCTACAGCAGGAACCACTAATCAGTCAAGCAGTCCCAGTTCAAATCAGTCCAACACTCTAGTAGATTCTATCTTGTTTAACCGATACTCAACACAAGTACAGAGTAAAGATACAGAGGCCTATCGTACTAAGAGTAATCCAAAAACCTTGAGAAATCCTTTCCACCATGCTCTTGTACATCACCATCACAATACGTGAACTCCAAAAAGGAATCCAGGACCTAGGCCACCTACTAGAACCTGAAGTCAAACACCCCTCAGGCACCAGCATGTAGCATTATGAGTAATCCTATACTTTGCTGATGCAAATGTTACAAGAATATTTGTCACCCTATCAGCTTGAAATCTCCAGCATGCCCTGCACCAATCTGAAATAAATCTCTTTTAGCTTTATTCTTGTTCTTGTCTGCATGCTCCCATAATCTCCTGTTACATAGTGCAATATCAAAAGTTATAATTTCCCTGCCCTCCACCTTATCTTCCTTCTCATAAAAAAAAAATATATGCCAACCTGGATACTCCATATCTTTAGGGAATTGCCCACAATCATCCTTGAATCACAGCAAGAACTTCTACAGTTTCTAGCTAAAATGTTTTTAAAGATTACAGGCTGATCATCCACTCCCTTACCTTATATATCCAAGAGAAATTATTTGTGGCTGCCTATGGAAGTCCTCACCATTGGAACCTAAAAAGCCAAATCCTTGATACTGCTTTCCACTAAAACACATGTTTTATTTTGGCCTCTTGGGTTGCTATCTTCACCAGAACTAGGGTCGATCAACATTCTCTTGCTTATATTAATTTGTTTCTTCTCTCTTGAGAACCCTTATTTGAATCGTCAGACCTCAGCACTCTCTGAATGTAAATGTCTCTTAACTGAGAAGCATTTTGGGAGCAACCAATATTCTCACAGGAGTGAAATGCAGGCGGTTAACGTAACTAGTGTTAACAACTGATTGTTTCTAAATTTTTATTATCATAGGTCCCAGCCTGACTAGCTGACCTTCCTTGCAAGCAAATAAATTTCATCAACATCCTATCTTTTTGGTCCAATTAGACCTCCTGTACCATGACCCATGAACTGTGCATAAAGTCATATTCCTGATTGAATTGAGCAAAGAGTTCTTCCTTTAGTTTGTCAAGTGTATGACAGAACAAACAGGGATTTAGCAACATGAACAGAGAGGATCTTCCTTGATCTTTCATTCAGAACCAATTGCTTCGACTCAAGTTAATGTTTCCCTTGTTTCTTCGAGATTCTTCTACTCATGAATTCCGCTCCAATGTCGTTTACGTTCCGTTTCCGTACTTCTTGAATCTAGTACCACCCACAATCTCTTTATCAAATTATATATTCTGATCCTTAATATAACAACACTTATTAAGTCACACATCAATTGTTTTGTTGGGTGGTCAAGAATATCCATTCCTTGTAAAACCTTATCCCACTCGTTCGTAATCTCGGGACGAGATTTCTTTAAGGGGGGAGGATTGTGACACCCCAGGTGTCTCAGTCTTTTTTCCTACAGTGCTAGAACCTCATGTTGAGTTGTTCAGGTGAAAATTTCAAATTGATCACATCAAATTAAGGATCAAAAATTTGAAAAGGATCCAAATTGGAGTTAAATTAAAAGGAAAACTCAAAAATGGAAAGAACTGGGTAATCAGAATTTATGTGAAAGATTAAGTGAAATCAAATATAGTTAAAATTTCAGAATTAATTGTTTTTTGGAAGAACCTAATAAATTATACAAGTTTAAAATTTAACATCTTGTTTAATTTCAAATTCAATTTTGAAGTTTTGAAGAAAAGGTCAGCATTAATGTCTTCTACATTTGTTAATAGCATTCCTGCAAAAATTGAGGATTTTTGGGAATGAGGACTATTTTATTTTGAATATACAGTAGTGAGTGGCAAATTTGAATTTAAAAAGGAAAAGGCTGAGGGTCCCACTCGTCAGCCGGCGTCCTGTTTTCTTTTCCTCTCTCGATGCTTCACCGCGCCACCTCCTGCTTCCACCGTTCCACCTCCAGCTCCCATCGCTCCAGCTCGATGTGAGAGTATCCAAACCAGTTTCGGTTCTTTCTCTCTCCATTCACTCGCTTACTCACCGCTCAGCTCTCTCTCACGTTCTCAGCAGCACTCACTGATCGCCATGGCCGCCAGCCACTGAAGCTCGCCTCGCCGCCAACTCGCTCCACCACAGCACGAGCTCAGGCCACCACAGGACCGGCTCGACATCCTCTAGTTCCAGGCATCATCCTCCTCTTTTTTGCTCCCCCTTCCCGACCTCCCTGCAAGAGCTTTCTATTTGGGGCCCCTGTCTCTGACTGTTGAGGGCAAGACAGTGTCCCTCTCAAACCTCGCCTCTCTCACTGATCTGGATATAACGGATGTGAAGGATGCGAGGGATTTTGGCGTCACCTCCCCCGGGGCTGCGTCACCAATTGTCCGTCTACAGGACCAGCAATTTCTCTTGGTTGATCCCCAGGGCTACCCTCCCCACAGCTGCAGCAGGATCATGATGGGCTTCCTCCCCCTTCTCCGTCCTGCAGTCGCTGAGACGGATGACGCCGCAGGACTCTTGCCGCTCCAATCTGCAGCCTCCTCTCTTCTCTCCTCACCAAATTAGAGCTCTACATGACGGGGAGATTGAGAGCTTCAGCGAGGAGCAAGAGAAGGCCCTTCAGCTCCTCACCTCCCTCCAGGAACTCAAACTGGCCGGTTTCAGAAAGCTGCGCTGCCTCCCAGCAGGGCTGCGCGGGCTCCCTCGCCTCAAGACACTGACGATCTTCAAATGTACTGCCATCCGCTTGCTGCCCAGGAGGACTCCCTGATTCCCTACAAACACTAGTGTGTTGTGTCCAGCCATCCCTGCTGCCCAAGGGTGCCCTCCCTAGTTCCCTGCAAACACTAGTGATCATTGATTGTCCAGCCATCCGCTCGCTGCCCAAGGACGGGCTCCCTAATTCCCTGCAAGAGTTGGTGATCGAGAGCTGTCCAGCCATCCAAACGCTCCCCAAGGACGGACTCCCAAGTTCTCTGCGACGATTAAATGTCATAGATTGTGGCAACGAGGAGCTAAAAAGGCACTGCCGCAAGTTGATTGGAACCATTCCAATCGTCGAAGTGGATTACTACTAATCAAGGTACAATACTGCACTTTCCTGCGCCTACTATTCCCCATTTCCTGCCCACTCATTTCACTATTGTTTATTTTTCTCTACTCTTAGCCATTGCAGTCAACTCTTCAGTTCACCTCAGCAACAGCTTTCACATGAATAACCCCTTGTTTTTTTTTCCCCTTATCCTGCAGGGTTCTTGTTCGGCTTGTACATTCTTCTAGCCCCACAGTAGGATTTCTCTCAGTGTGTGTGCATGGTTGCTCGTCGTCAAGGATGAACATCTCTGCATGTGCCTTCCACCTTGTACATAAAATTGGTACGTATATGCAAACTACCTCCTAGTCCCATACATTGTTTTAGGTGCCTAATCAAAGATTTTTTTTCTTCTGTCAGCTTGTTGTTTTGGTTATCTAGGATTCCGATCTTTCGGTAGTTAATTTGTTTTAAGCAACTTATACTAGTAGATAGTTCTGTACAGCTGTTGATAGATATGAATTTCCTCACTAGACGTTAGAGGTGTCCTTGTTGTCTTCAAAATTGTTTAGCATTGGAGCAGAGATCATACTGATGCTGCATTTGTCATACAAAATACAGAATTCTCACCTTTTACACAGTTTTTAAATGTGTCATTTCAGCAGGTGTAGTGCTAATATTCCTTTCTCCTTTTTCTGCAGAGCTCTTCTTCAAAATGTTCATTGTTCTAATAGCCTCATAGTTTCGTTATCTATCCATGGACGGTTCTATCTCAGTTTATTTTCAACCATGATGATCTCACCTGATCTCCCGACTTGTATATAAAAGTGGTTACTACTGTTCAGTTCAAGAGAACACTTGTCATCTCGAAAACCTGCTTCGCATGTTTCTCTTTTTCGTTAAGGTACAGCTGCAGAATATAATTGCATCCTTTTTTCTTTAAATCTGAAATCACTTTTAGTTCTGAACTACATTCTCCTCAATTTTCTCAATGCAGGGCTTATTTTTTTTAATCTTCACACTATGTACTTATATTCTGCTTTGCTGCAATTGTGCACATGGGAAAAACTATGCGTCCGACTGCTATCCGACCGCGTGGCTGATACTGTTAATCCCCCTGTTTCTCATGAGGGCTATGATTTCTGTAACGTCCAGTCGGAACTGAGTTGGTCCAATCCAGTCGGACATATAATGGGACACTTGTAAACATGATTACTTGATGGAGCATATGAACCTTACATGGTATACACTCCTCTGTACTTGAAATAATTCCTAGTTTTCATACAGAGATAGGGGCTAACAAGCCTAAAATTGAATATCTTCATGCTGCTGTTTATTTAATTTCTAGGCATAGAATTATCTTAACCTTGCATTAGCTGTAACAATAACACTTCCTAGTTTTCCCAGCTTCTACTCACCAATTTCAGTTTCTTTCCATAATCCCATCAATCAGTGTCATTTGTTTGTTTTATTTCACTGTGATAATCTTTAATGAGGCTAACTCGTTTTGGCCTACTCTGCAGACTGCAGGGCTCTTCGAACTGTACATCTTCGTATTGCTTTGTGTGTTCAACCATGGCAATCTCGACTTTACCTTTCACCCGATACATAACACTGGTTTGTACACGCAAAATCATTCCATAGTCCTGTGCACGACTTAGAAGTTCAATCGACATTTTATTTATCTGCTGCTTGTTGTTCTTGTTGGTCCATAGTCTTTCCACACTGCTTGAATATGATAAGATCACTGATGTTCTTAATAGCACATGATGTGCATTAGGGAGGTAATGTCGAGCTTATCCTGAAATGAATTATTATGCTGCAATCAAAATTATTTGTAGAAGTTCATTTTATCTCCAAGGTGTGGTGCTTCGAAACTTGGTAGTGCATCCCAAAATGGTATAGCTGCTCTATCTAACTCCCAGTTGCCAAGGGTTGCTATTCAAGAACTAGCTTTTAGCCACCTTGAGCTACTGCTGTGAAAAGTATTGCCTGCTTAATTTCTGACTCTGAAATTACTTTTTAGTTTTGAACTCTGACATTCTGATTTCTGTAAGCAGCATATGACTAGTTTGTTGTTTGGCCATAGTATACAAGTCTGTTTGTTTAACTGATTTATTAACCTCAAGTAGATATGTTGTCATCAGAGTGTTGTCATCAGAGATTGCATTCAAGTCTTTTTTTTTTCCCTCGATCACGCAGGAGAGCTGTGTATATTTGTATTATGGGGAAAGAAAAAGGTCCATACAAGCACCCCTCCTAGTAGGATCAAGGTAAGATGGAGGGTAAAGCATTGGTGAACAGAGACGGGAACTAACATTATTGCATTGCAGTAACCATTGCCATGCTACAACTTTTTTTCGCAGATAATCTCCATTTAGGCACATTATTAACTGAGATATTACAGCATGCTAGATTCAGACTATAGTAGCCCAAGGTGATTACTATTTTCTTTTCCTCATCCCATCATCCTATGAAGCACAAGTGCTGTCATACTGCATTGCTTATTGTGATATATCTTATTATTTTAGTCCATGCTGAGTTCTTCTCCAAACAACAATGAGCTATTTGAGTACTTGAGTTGTATCTTCCAGCTGTGAGTAAATCTTCATCAAAATTCAAAGGTAACTGCAGTACGGTAAATACCATTTGTTTTTGTGAAAAAAATAAACGATATTGGCATTGATTCTGCTGTTTTGTACGTTCAAAAGTCAGATTGCTGATTGGCTGCCTTTGAGGATTTAATGGTGCTTGCAGCAGAAGTAGATATATACTTTCTAGGTCAGTAGGTGTATATTTAGAAGAACTTATGACTTCATGATGCTGAAACTAAGTTCTTTTCTCTCTGAAAAAGGTGAAATTCCAACCATGCTGATTAAAATTCTTGTTTCATACTTGTGCGGATCTGCACCAAGAAGATTTTTGAAGCTAGCTGAGTCATGATACATCGTTACAAACAAGGACTGTATTTTCTGATTCGGATTAGTCAAAACGAGATCCGAAAGTCATTTGTTGGCTGATGATTTATTTGCTGCTCCACCCCACATATGCAAATATGGCTGATATATATCTAACCTGTAAGTGCCTCAGCTTATGTATTTTAGATGGACACATAGGTCGCTTCACTGTAAGTTGCATGTACATTATTTATTTTTTTGCAGATAGTCTCTTCCTTAGCAGCATGTGGCCGTGGCAGATCTGTTGTTTGTGAATTGTTCTGGCAACATTTTGCCATTCAAAAGCCAACATGGGAAACAAATGCCCAGAAAAGATGCAGCTTCATCTGTTCCAAGAGCTCATGAATGGATTGTTTCTTCAATCTAAAGGTGGGCTGCCTCTTGAGTTTCCTACCTCTTATTAGACCTCTACCCTCAGTATGAAAGCATCTAGAATAAAAGTTGGTTCGCATCTACAAAATATTTCAAAACAATCGTTTGTTACCATCATGTCAAAAGTTTCTAAATATTTATTTTCTAATTTAGTACTTGAAGTACTGACAGAAACTTTTTTTCTTGATATTTTTGCCAGCATAAATAACGTGGAAGCTCCTGCAGAGAATCCTTTAATGTTCAGTTCAGGTTCTTGGTATTTCAAATGTTTCAGATGCCAGTCATAGACTCACGCTCCTGCTCCGTAAGTTATTGAACTACTTTGATTAGTAAGAAAAAAACAAATCAGTAATAGCTACTGATGATAGGAAGAGCCTCACTTTTCTATTACCAAGGCACTATTCTTTCCAATTAACTTTCACATATTTCTTTGTTTTGTAGGTCATCTCTTTGGAAGTCACATGTGGTTACAGAACCTATTAATTTTCGCAATGTTTGACTGAAATGCTACTCTGTTTCTATGTTCCAAGTTCTCATCTCATATGTTCCTGGCTCTGCTTCTCCTCAGTGACTTGAACATGTCCTTGCTACAGTTGTCCTTACTTGTTCTATGATCTACCTGCTGCTCAGAAAGTGAAGTTAATATCTGCAAGCATTCATCTCGAGAAACTTTAGCCCGAATTATCCTTCCAATTTGCCTGAAATATTTCATGAGAGTTGCTGCATGCATCCGCTGATGCTCACGCGTGTAGACACCCAAGGCATGGATATGAGGTGAGTGTTGTAATTTGCTCAGGTCCTTTTCTGATTGCCTGTAGCATATTCCAAATATTATTTCCCTGGAGAAATATTGATGAGTTTAACAATTTTGCAGGAATTTTGTTGGCATAACTTGCCAAGATAACAAATATCTTCTTCACATTCCTCGCCCAAAAAATCACAAGCAGTCGCTTCTGCCGTTCTGCAGGTTGTTTTACTGTAGCGGCTGTGGAAGAAATAACTGTGAACACTGTAGCGGGCTGCTGAAGAAATAACTGCGACACTGTAGCGGCTGATAAGTAGTAGGCTGGGCGAACAAGCTGAATATGTCTAAGTTGCATTTGTAGTTTGCTGGCTTCGGCCACATTGTAACTGAAAGACCTACAAGCTCAAATGTCGAACACAAATGATGCCAATCTTGATGCTTTTCTTCATTCTTAACCATGCTCTAGCGCTACTGAAATTCCTTGAAATTCGTGCTGGTGGTGATCCTTTAAAGTTATGAGAAGTCGACTTCTTCATTTGTGCTCTATTCGAAACAAGAACAATAATAGAGACTCCCTCCGTTTTTTAACATATGACGCCGTTGACTTTTTTTATTATGTTTGACCGGTCGTCTTATTCAAAATATTTGTGTAAATAGTTAAGTGTATAAGTTAACCTTAAAATGCTTTGATGATGAATCTAAAGATATTTATTTCACATTAAAAAAATAATTATTTAAATATATATTGTTGGTCAAAGTTTAATGAAAAAGTCAACGGTGTCATATAATTAAAAAAGGAGGTAGTAATTTTCTTTCTTGAAAATAGTTCCTTGCCGTCCAAGAGGTCTTGGCGCGAACCAAATCAAACAAGAGGAGTGGAAATGGCGGGAAAGCAAGCAGTTGGCGCCAAGCTGCAATAGGGGAAGCAAGCAGTGATTTGGCACCCAACGCGCAGGGGCAGAGAGATCTCTCGCTTCTCGTTCTCCTCCTCCCCCACCACCCCCAATCGTTTGCCTTCTCATCGCATTCCGTCGGTCTCGCCCAGCCAAGGCTAGGCAAAGGTAAGCAGAGGCGACCCCGGGAAGAGGCGGCGATGCAGATCCGTGTGCGGTGCGGGTGCGGCGAGTCGTCATGCCCGGAGTGGGCCGTCGTGGAGCTGCAGGGCGTGGTGCAGCCGCAGGCCTCCCTCGCCGGCGACATCCGCGGCCTCCACATCGGCCGCCTCTGCTCCACGCCCTCCCCCTCCTCTTCCTCCAAGGCCGGGTACACCTTCACGGTGGGGTACCACGAGCTCGCCGGGACGAAGGTCGCCCTCAAGAAGCCCCTGCTGGTGCTCAGGAAGAAGAAGGTCAGTGGTGGCGATCAAGACCCACCCACGGCGGCCGCGGCGGAGGTCGAGCTGGAGGTGATTGGCGTCATCCGGCACAAGATCCTGTTCAAGGACCGCCCCAAGGCCCTCATCTCGAGTAACACATCCATCCACTGTTTTTCTTTCAATTCCAATTGATTTCTTGTGGAACATTGCTGACTTCGTGATTCGCTTTTTGTTCTTGTTCCTTCTTCTTTCAGAGCCTCCGACCAAGGAGAAGAAGACTCTGCAGTCACCAGCAACTTGATGCCTTTTCCTGGATCTCACAGGCGTCAGCAACCTGGATGAAGGACTCGAGCCTCATGTTTTCTTCTTATTGACAGTGTTGCGGACTTGTAGACTGTTCTTGTTGCGATTGAGCTTCGTAGGCAGGTCCGCCGGTGAAACGCGGTACCATGTTTTACCTTTATGGTCTCCTGTATCTCCACAAACTGCACTGCAATAGAGTCTCAAAGATGAACATTTCGATTGTTTGTTGATTTCGTGGTGGTCGCGGTTTGTTCCATTGCACTCTCATTCAGATAATGTCACTTTCTGTATAAAATCATAGCACCGTCAGTATTGTCTTGAGGCAGATTTGACAAAATGACTACAAGCTGTATGAGGTTTTCAGAACCATGATCCGGACTACTGCTACTATACATTCACCTCTTAGAATCAAGACCTTTATAATTATGCTGCCAACACGATCTTAAAATATATAAAGGGGAAAATGTTCCGGCCTAATATTCTGATAATCCTATCACTTGAACCATGACAAACATCCCCTTGCTGAAAATCGAAAACAAAACAGGCTGAAATCGAATGAAGACCTTTCAACCAGAAGAGTTATCGATTCTACCTGAATTATATGTAGTAGCTCGTAAGGTTCAGGTCCATTTATGTGCTCATTACATACAACTGAACTATGTCCAAAAATATTTTTTGCAAGAAACAGGAAATTTCAATGAAGAACCGAGCCCTCCACCTATATTCTTAAAATGAAGCTGAACAGATGGCACTGTGTAACTTATGTGTTTCGTTTTTTACATCTTCCTATTCACAGGAATGACCTTTTCACCTTTCCCAGTGTACAGTCATAAATGGAGAGTCATGATAATTATCACAGAGCTATCCTACCTTAAACAAATTCCAGCTTTCAGGTTCAGTGGAGAAGAAAGCCTCCCAAACATAGTCAAGCTGATCTTAAAATTCTAACACTGTTCTACAATGGACGTCTTGGTGCATCCGTCATTATTTCATTCCCTTTTCTTGTCTCTTGAAAAGTTCTGGCAGCGTTGTCTTTCCACAGTTTCTCACAAGCCTTTTGATCGGTCACAGATTACTACGACAACATTTCAGAAATGTTTCCCTTCTCATTTTGCTTGAAACTTACAAAGCTTGATTTCCTAATAACATAAGTAGTGATCAAACATTAGTCAATGCACCCAAACTGTATTCTAGGATGAAGCAAATAAAATGTCTTTCTGGAAGTGTGGTAAGCTACAGGAAAAGAACAAGATACCATAGGATGACTACACACGAATGTTGTTGTAGATTTTGCATAATGACAACTATCTGGTACAGGTAATGTTGAACAATCAACATGCAGAGTTATCCATATCCATCTTCTGCAGTGACGAATAAAGACGACTATCCTATACACTAACTGAAATGCTCATATTATACAATGGTCAAATGCTACGAATAAGGATAGCACTATATCAGGATCAAAATTACTACATCCTTGATTGCAACCAGATGTGTATCAGGAATCCCACGTCTGTAAGCACCCATGAACAAAGTAAACTGAAGATAGTCACAGGTGAGCTGCCTAGCTTATGTGTTCTCACCCACTTTATTTCATCAAAACGTGAAAGAAAATGACGTACAAGTGTTCGTTCAATGGCGGGAAAATAGCACAGTTGAATACCAAGCGATATTAGCAACTACAAACAATACAGTACGCCAGTAACTTTAACTAATACCCATCTCTTTTCACTTCGGCGGAAAATAAATTGGGATATATCTACAAGCAGGTATCCAACAGGCCTCTCTGGCGGTTTGCACTGGAAGCCAGCCCACTATTAGCATATGAGATCCAGGATATCAACTGCTGCCAATTAATCATCAGCTCCTGAAAATGAGTAAAGTATAGCAATTGTCAACCACGTCACATCACTGCTGTACATACAATGCAGTGCGCACATGCATACCACGATATAAAAGAAATTCTTGTTCCTAAGGAAGGTTCCATTGCCAGGACGACTCCAAAGAGGGTCCATTGGGTGAGAACCAAATATCCTAACAACCTAGACCACAACAGATGCTCTGCTGCATTTCACAATCATATGAAGATGACCTTGTTCATCACTAGACCCATTAACAGTTGTTCACCTAAGGCCTCGTTTGGATTGAAGGAAAATTTTTCCTTTCCTGCGTTTTTCCTGTGAAATTGAACTGTTTCCTGTGAAATTCCTGTGCGATTCCTGTGAAATTCCTGCGTTCCAAAGGAGCCCTAAGAGGTAAACTGAGCAAACAAAATATAGATCTGTTAACAGTTGTTCACCCAAGAGGTAAACTGAGCAAATGAAATATACACACCAAATGGAATACACACACACAAGTGCTATATTTTGAACAAGGGACCTTACAAATATTTAAGGTCTGAATGGATCTAGAGGTCCTCTTCATATACAGTTGAATATGGCAAGACGTGTTGTTTCAAATTTATAGAATGTTCAAACTTGACACGCTAAGAGTCATCACAACTCAGACCATCAACCAGTATATCATACTTGCATTCCATGTGTAACTGCAAGCAATCAAGAATTGCCAGGACATTGCTGACCTGGCTTTTTGATCTATTTTCTGCTGTAAAAGTATAAAGTTTATTCCCCACTTCTATCCAGCTGCACCCGATGTTCGTCTGCAGCCCTCTTTCCTTCATCGCCTTCCTCACTCTGGCCACATCACCCCAGCAGCCAATGCTGGCGTACAGATTCGCAAGCTGCACATGAGTTGCAGCGCAACCTGGTTCCAGCTTAAGGCGTTGCTCTGCAGCATGTATGCCAGTCGAAATTCTCCCGTGCACCCTACAGGAAGCTAGTAGAGAGCCCCATATGATGCCATTTGGAGGCATGGACATCGTCTGAATCAAATTCCATGCTTCATCAATCAATCCTGCACGGCCAAGGAGATCAACCATACATGAGTAGTGATCTAGCTCTGGTTTTATTCCATGTTCAACCATTGTCCTAAAGCAGCGTCGGCCTTCCGCTACGAGGCATGCATGCCGGCACGAAGATAGCACGCCAAGAAAGGAGAGAGCATCTGGCAGTATGTACCTTCCCATTTTTTTCAGCAAGTTTAGGCAATGCTCAGCAAGACCATACTGTGAATATCCAAAAATCAAGGAATTCCAAGAGACCAGGTCCTTGCAAGTAATGTTCTCAAATATGATTTGTGCTTCACTAATACTCCCACACTTTGCATACATTGATATCAATGCATTGGAGACATGCACATAAGAATCAAAACCCATTCTCATTTGCAGGCTATGAACACTTTTACCAAGTGCAAGGAGTGCGTGGCTAGTGCAAACACTGATGATAGTTGCAAATGTAATGTCATTCGGCTTGCACACAGACTGCCTCATCAATGCAAACAAATGGAGACATGGCTCAACCTGATTATCCTGGGCATAGCCAGAAATTAATGCTGTCCATGACACAGTATTTTTCACTGCCATGCTTTGGAAAACCTGATGAGCATTTTCCAACTGACTGTGTTTTGAATAAAAGCTGATCAGTGAGCTTCCGACAAGTACAGATAAATCATAGCCTATTTTCACCAGTAGAGCATGAAGTTGTGTGCCTCTTGTAAGACTACGCCTATCAGCGCAGGAACTCAGGGCAGATGCAAAAATAGATGTATCTGAACTGATGCCCCCCTTCCTATGCAACTCCACTATTTGCATTAACATGTCCTCCTTTGTGAATCTAGCCACTGAGACATTCTTTGAAACAGCGTTTCTGAGTCTAGGCGGTGCTGGATTAGAGCTTGAGTTAACAGAGTCTCCAATCTCCTTGCGAGTAGCATGATGTTTGGATTTTACTCCCAAGATGTCATGCATACAGTCATTGATAAGGTGGTGATGGGATGGAACTTCATTTTCGTTATTATATTTGGTTGGTACAAGTTCTAAAACTTTCAATGCATCTTGAATGTTACCATGCCCTTGCTTCGTTGATCTCTCAAGTGCCGTCGATGATGTTCCAAAATCTGCAGCAACAAGGTGAATCGCTGCTGGCAACACTGGTAAAACAGCACGGCCGTTGAAACAGTGGCAGAAAAGATGGTTGTGCGTGACCAAAGATGTCCATGTCCAAGACCAAGGAGCCAAGAGAGCATGCCCGTGGGTCTTTTTCATAACACACTATTCCACCATACTGTAATGGATGATAGGCACATAATCCAGCTCCTGACGCCAAAGAAGCATTATCACAAGCACCTTCTGTGCAAGGACAGGAACAATGCTGGGCTGAAGTGTACCATCGAAACCTTGGAACAGACTTCACATGCTCCTCAATTCAGTAGCCGAACAATTCCGGTGCTTGCAGCGCTCCGAGGAAGAAGAGGAGGTACCACCTAATTGAACCTAGGAGGGGAATGGATGAAACGATTGGATTAGTGCGCAGAGAAGGTGGCGCCACAATACGCATCACAACAAGACTCCATGAATAGCTCCATGGAGTGGCGTTGCCATTAGTTTCGATTAAAACAAACAAAACCAATCAAATCAAGAACCATAAACCAGTTCTTAAGCAAGCAGGATATGCCGGATTACTCACCAACAAAGGAAGAATGAATTAACCCAACCCGCGTCGGGGCGGAGGCGGATGGAGAGGCCGAACAATAAAGGCAGCAGGAGGCGGTGAACTGGTGACAGTGGGTTGTGCCGTGCTCGCGGCGAACCACTCAACACGCCGCGCCGCCGTCGTCGTACAGGCGTCCCGCGCCGCCGAAGCGAGAGCACGTTGATGATGGTGGCTCGATGCGGTTCTCTTGTTGGATCCAGCACATGAACCCAGGCCCATGGGCATTTTTGGGGAACATGGTTACAACAGGAATGGCCCATATAAAGATATTTCCTTCAGGATGAAAAATACCCTGATGCCAAACTGCATCACTCCACAATTTATCCCACTCAGACTGATAATTCGATCACGTCGCCGTAAAAAAAATATTCCACAACTCTGCAGCAACGTGACGCCGCTGCAGTCAGCAAATTTTATCGTGTTTCGCAATCGTAAGGCCTCAACACAAGTATCGCCACAAGATCAAACCAAATGACGAAACGGTCAGCCACTTGCGGCTTGCGAAATCAGCACCATAAACAAAATTTCATATCAGCGTCCGGTGTTGCCTTGCTAGCATGAATCACGGAACGTCATCATCCAACCATAAACCCCAAAAAGAAAAAAAAAAACCGAAAGTGTCGCATCCAATGTAGACTTGTGAACAAGAAGGGGTCGTTAATTCTTCCTCACCAACCTGACACAAATGGGGGTCCACGTCTGAGCTCAATCCATGCAACTCAACTCGGCCAGAGTTGTAAATTTTGCAAGGCTGACAAAATATCAAGATAGATAACCGCCTAATTCTCATATACGCTTAAAAGGAATTTGAATAGGTATCCATCTATAATATTGTTCATATTTACAGCCTGCTATTCACAGCACTGATCTTTCCAACCTTCCTGTAGGGTAGAATCATAGCTGGAGAGCAATTTCAATTTCTATGGAGCTATCCTACCCTCATCGAGTTCCAGCCTCTTGTATTCAGCTTTGCTTGTCTGTGCATCCTCTTTCCCCAAAATTCTTACACTGCTCTACGACTTTTCACGTCCAAGACATTGGTTATGATTTCTTCCCCTTTTTCTTGTCCCTGGGATCTGCGATCAAGTGATGACTCTCGAGAAGATCCGTAAGTGTAATCTTCCCACAGTTTCCTGAGTCCAGCCTTTGGAATTGGTCACAGATCATCATGATATCTTTCTCAGAAATCTTCCCCATCTCCTTGAGCTTGTACACCACAAATTCTGATTTCCTGAATAACATAAGTAATGATCAATGTTAGTCAATGCAACAGCTACAATCTACAAGAAAGCAAATTGTATGTAGCCAGAAGCAAGTAAATCCTCTCACAGAAGGTAACTACAGAAACTCAATCCTACCATAGGAAGATAGTCCTTAGGGTAAATTTAGTCGAAGCTAAAAGGTTAATGAAGTGATTCAAGGCCTAAATATGGTGGGTAGTGGAAGCTGGCACTATTAGAACAGAGGGATCGAAAACATAACAAGAGAGGAAGCTTTGCAGACAACTTCATAAGCAATTTGGGATATTCCTCGGCACTTTGACCAAATGACAAGTACAGGATGTGCACTGTTTGAAATTAAATGCAAGTGGAAACCTTATACTGGAAAAAGTACTGTACATGCTGGCAAGATCACAGAGCTGAAACATCATTCATAGCCCCCCAATGCATAGGTAATTATGTATCACAACCTAAATGATAAGCCACACTGAATGAAAATTGACATATTTCAGTGTTCGAATTCAGCCTAAAATGAGTGCAGTTTCCAACTTTTCATATGGCCAAGCTATATGGTCTTTGAATATTGTTAGATATGACTGATGTGTGCATGCCAGTTGATCTCCATAACTCAAACTGACATATTAAGCACACAGAAGCCTAAGTTAAGCACAAGGTTCAAATCAACGAGTCAGCAAATCGGCGCAAAAGCAACTGTTATTAGCTTATCATAAATAAAAAATTACTAAGTGGTGATAATATAATCGAAAATACAAGCCAAAGATCAGACATTTTTTTTCGGTATCTCAAAATATTTGAATTCAAATAGGAATTCATGCACAAAGTAGAACGACATAACCAGTAAACAGTAAGTACAAGAAATACTGCAGCACTGCAACATGACATCCATTCTGAAACTTGGAATTACTATAGTAATTTAGAAAAAAGTCAAAATCCTTTTTTCGCATAGTGAATCTGTACCACAAGACAACTTATATTAAATTAATCTGGTCATGCTTAAGAGTTAAAAATTTGTCACACTCAACTCCAGCTGTTTGTTTTGTTATACTTAATAACCATTATTGCATACAACACTATTTCAAATATTTTTTATGTGAGCATGAGTAGAACTCTTGCACAATTACAGATGAATTTGTTAATTGCATAAAAAAATTGATCAGCAGAGAAGAAGTTGCATGATTGATTGATCATAGTTCACAAGCATCCTAAATTATATGTATCTTTCTACAATGATATGCACTATCAATATATCCAAAGAACTTTTAAGATATTGCATTCCAGTTTCTCCTGACAGTGTGGTGAAGTGTCCAACTCATCCATCTGTATGTTTTGTGTTACATTAATTAAGAGACATAATTGCATATTCTATTATATGTCATAAGCTATTCTAATACAGCAATTGCACAAGAACACTTCATTCTTGACTATGTGATGAATTTGTTGATTGCATAAACTTTTTCCCGTGTCAACAGAGAAACACTGCACAATGAATTGACAATAGTTCACAAGCATCATAAATTGCATGTATTATTCTATAATGGTATTCCACCGGTACCGTACTCAAATAACTTTCAAGATCTCGTACTCCAGTTTCTCCTCAGAGTAACACCACAATAAAATTTAATAGTCACCAAAGTCATTCTCATCCGGTCACCAAATACCATCCGATCTAATGATCCAGTGTGACTGAAAATCATATGCAATAGCCTAATGAACTATTGTTGCGTTGACATTTCTTCATTTACGTTGACATGGCAGGAATCTTGAATACCAGAATACAATCAATTAGTAATAACACAAATGACCACCAAACTAATCATGCTAATTAGGAGCCCGTGTACTCAGTACCCGTGCCAACACCTCAGAAATATTACAGATGCAGCCAAAGGACTTCTGGCTGAATGGTCAGGAGCTCCGAGCGGCACTCCTCATGTAGCGAGTTCGATTCCCGGTGGGAGCGAATTTAGGCCTGAGATTAAAAAAATCCCCTCGCCTCTCCCTTCGCAAAGCACAGGTCAAGGCCCGGCCGAGGTCGTAGGCCTGGGTAACGGTGCGGCCCAACATGGGGGTTGTGGCAGTGGTCGCCGGCCCAGGTCTAGGTCGCTCCCGCGGTTACGGCCCCAGTGTACGCAAGGGGAGGGGGGTTCGGGGGTTTCCTCAGCCTACACGTGAGATAGGCTCCTTCTTCAATTAACGCAATACCACAGGGGTGGTCAACCCTCGGTAGGCCGAGTTTTTATTACAGATGCAAGCCAAAAGAAGCAATCGATAATTAGTGATTAGTTCTGCCTCAGCTTTTGAAACATAAATATTGCGCCCCTAAAGAAAATAAACATCAATCTTGTTGGTTTTGCCTCTTGTTGGTTAGCCTACCCCAACTTGCTTGGGATAAAAGTCTTTGTTGTCGTTAAAAATAAACATCACCTAAGAAGCCAATGCAACAAGAAAGAGTAGCATACTGGCAGAGGCAAACATACATAAGATGGTCACATGACTTTGAGAAATCGCATTACAATCTGACCTTGTAGATCGAAGAACCTATATTTTCAAAGCAAAGGTCCCAGCTTAGTCTCTGTCCTATAAATTTACTATGATTTAGGAGAATCTCTATTAAACCTTAGGTTAGTTGCCACCAAATTGCATTACATCAAACTAGATACCCCCTCTGGTTTTAAGTGTGATGTTAGGACAACTTCCTTTGTTAAATTTTGAGCTAAGTTGTCCTAACGTCACATATTTAAAAAGATAAGAGTAGGCATAGCAATGAATCTAAGACCACTCTAGAACCAGATAGCAGCAAACGGAACAATTAACAGCCCAGTGAAGAACCCATGTTAATGATATACTGATTGCCGACTAGCTGACTAGCGCCAAAGCTCGCATTAAGTTCATCTGTAATTTGTGAGTTGTTACTACTTTCCTTGTTGGTGATCAATTGGTAGTGCCATAGTTCCTAAGCAGTGGATTCCGACTGTCACACTAGATGCCTTACAGATTAGTTACCAAGAAAAGCTTCTTTAGAGGAAACTCTACTTCAACGGCCTATTGGTGCCTATACTGGTAAATAATCTTGTCGTAAAATATAAGAACGATTCCATACATTATCTCCTAAGAAGGCAGTAAATACTTATAAGAATCTGAGATTCAAGACAATATTGGCTTACGTGACATATCCATTGTTGTCGATGTCCGCAGCCAGGAACTCTGATACAGTCATGTCTCTTGAGACCACCCACTTAGCCATCGCACGGTGCCTCTTGTCGATCCTCATCTCCGCCAAGTAGAGAAATGCCCTTGCCACAGCCAGGGTCGACACGAGAAGCCAGGCAGATGCAAAAAGTCGCCCTGGCATTGTCCGAAACGCCTGGTCCCCATATCCAACTGTGGTCACCGACATCACCGCAAGGTACACCGCATCGAGCCATCCCAGGCTCTCCAGCTTCTTAAGCACCGTGGCTCCAATGCCGACACAAAAGGCCACCACAGTGAGGGCGAGTGCCACCTTCATGCGGATGCGCATCCGGCCCTTCTTGACGTCGAAGATGTAGTTGTGGCGGTGCTTGCGTGCAGAGTGTGGGTCCTTGAGAGCGGTGATGAGGAGGTGCTCCTGGAGGTCGAGCACGTAGGAGACCATGCCTGAGAGGAGGATGTCGATGAAGCCAAAGCCCACGAGGACGAAGGAGATGGAGAAGAGCTTGGCGGCGGGGGTCGCCGGCGTGATATCCCCATATCCGATGGTGCAGAGCGTGACGATGCAAAAGTAGAGCGCGTCGACGACGGGGTGCGTGGTCCCAGCAGAGGACACGAAGTTGCCCGGCGCGGCGGCGTAGAAGGTGATGCCGAGGGCGAGGTAGGCCAGCAGGAAGAGGAACGCGTGCAGCACGATGGACGGGCGCCGCGGCGGCTCCGGATTCTGGTCCCCGGCCGCCGCGGCGGCCGCAAGCGCCGCCGCGCTGAGCGGGGCCATGGCCGGTGCGGTGCGGGAGCGGTGGAGGTTGGTGCGGGCGCCGGCGGCGACAGCGAGGAAATCAAAGAGCGACGGCGCGGCACCACCGCCGGTGGCGGAGGTGGAGGAGGGGTCCTCCGGGTCCGACGGCGGCGAGGGCGGGGACGACGAGCAGGAAGGCAGGTCGAGGTCGTTCCCGTCGATGGAGGTGCGGCGGCGGTGCGCGTAGTGCGGCGGTGGAGGCGGGGGCGGGGGCGGGTGGGCGCCGAAGATGAGGCGGTCCTTGTAGGAGGATGCCGGGGAGGGGCAAGGGGAGGGGGGCGGCGAGAAGGTGGACACCGACGAGTGCTCCGGCAGCGAATTGAGGTGGGTCGGTAGCAGCGGGTCCATGTCCATGGCGGTTCTTGGATTCCTGGAGATATTCTCCTCGCTCTTTCTTGAATTCGGTTCAGAGATGGGATGGGGATTCGATTTCACCGATTCCTGGGTTCCTGGTGACGCAACGGGATCTTATTGTCGGACGGAGCGGCGGCCGGCGGCGGTGAGGGAGAAAACGGCGTTGGGGAGGCGGGGGAAGGCTGCGGCCGGTGATGTCGTCTGCTCTACTTGACGACGGCGAAGGCCTTTTTTTTTCTCTTTTTTTGAAGTAGAATTAATTATTTATTTGGGTAGGAGAAGATCAGATCAGCAGTGTATCCTATGCCGGGCGCCGCAAAACGTCACACTTGTCGGTATGTGCGAATTATTTTTTCTGCAAAATCTCTATTATTCAGCAGTGTGTGTATGTGCATTTTGTTTGACATTAGTTTGGTTCAAACGTTACTTTTTTGGGAAAAAGAAAAGAATTTAATGAGGGGTAGATTGCTAAGTTTCCACGTGCAAACATAATGAACTTGTCGTTGAGTCCATCACCGAACCCATCGTTCCTCCTTCACCAGATTAATCATGAAAAAACACAATCTGACCAACATTCAGATGAATGTCGCCGAAAACCAAACCCTCACTTACCCATAGTCATGGCCAGCATCGTCGACCGCCTCGTCCTCCATTGCTCCATGCCGACAAACTTAACGACGTCACAATGTCGCTGCCACCCTCTTCTACTGGATCACTAGAGGAACCCTAGGCAACCCTCACAACTGCCATGACCGCCGCCAACAGCGACTATATCAGGAAGACCTACTATCTAATTCTAATCCTAGAAGAGAACAAAACGGCGCCGAGGTGACGGGTCTCCCTCCTCTGTCAACGGCTTGTCGTGAACCGTCTTCGCTTGCCAAAGCCTTGGTTCAAATGTTACTTTTTTTTATGAGATTACACAGTACAACTCAGACACTCACAACGCACGCACACTCACCCTTATGAACACACGTACGCAAACCCTACCCCTATGAGCATCTTCGAAGACTGTGCCGGCAAATCTAGAGATACGAAGTCACCACTAGCGCCTCGCTGTCGACGGAAGCGTCGCCTACCACTGAAAGCACAAATGCCGTTAAATCCTTGAAAATTCGCTCCCACGGGAGTTGAACCCAGCACAAATGTTACTTGACTTCATTTGGAACGATTTAAAAATCTCAATTGTTATGACATTACTCAAAGCCTCATGCATTACCAATTGTCTTTGTAACCAAGGTTTGCAATCCTGTTTTTACTGAAAAACCGGGCCGGACCAAGATGTCTAGTTACCAGAAAAACCGGTCGAAAACCGGATCATAATCAAAATCACCAAATTTGGATAAAAAATGTCGAAATTTTCGGACAAAAAAATCGGCAAACCAGACAATAATTTCGGTAAACCCGTTTAAAGAGAAAAAAATGCAAAAAAAAATTGAAAATTTGAAAAATATGAAACAAAAAATATGTAAAGAAAATAGAAGATAGAAATGTATTAGGGGAGAGAAAGGTACATCGGAAAGTGAGAATGCCAATTACTTTCCTGTGCATCCATCTTTTCCGCATCTTCATAATCCCCGTGCCCACACCTAAAGTGTCAAATATAGTGAGACGGAGGGAGTAGTTTTTTTTTTTTTAACAATTGAACAACAGACGACAAGCTCAGAAGCAACAATAGTTTCTTCTTAGTTCAATACGATAATTACTTTGAACTAATTAATGTCAATCATAAAAAGATAGACATGGCACTTAGGTTTAAGTAAAAGGTGGCTCGTGAGCTAGAATTGTTTAGCTCGTGCGCAAGCAAACTGACTCACAAGCTTCGAGCTCCCTACAAGAAAAAACTTTATAAACTATGTTTCAAAAAACAAATGAACAGGCGAGCTACGAATTGAAAACCTCTGGACAATTGTCTCCAAGTTTCAGCAAATAAAGGTCATGTTAGCGCGATTTCTTCAAATAGAGACAACGGCTAATAGAAGGAAATACTTCTCAAAAAGGACTAAGGGCATGTTCGTTTCTTTAGGCCTAAATTTAGGCCTGTTAGAATCTTGTTATTTAGGGGTATTAAATAAAGTCTAATTATAAAACCTTTTTACAGATGTGTACTAATTTACGAGATGAATCTAACGAGCCTATTTAATCTATGTTTTGCTACAGTGATACTACAGTAACTATCGTCTAATCACAGCTTAATTACCCTTATTAGATTCGTCTCGCCCAGAGTTCTGCAGTTAGTTTTTTAATTAAACTTTATTTAATACTTCTAAATAATAAAATTCTAGCAGGCCTAAATTTAGGAAAAAAAAACGAACAGAAACTTACGTCTCCAGTCAAAGCATCTATTATTAGGCCATGACGTGGGAAGAGGCTTCCATGGCCGTCCGATCAAAACACGGTCAGAGCATCACGGAAACGTCAGTGGATGGTGAACGTTCAGTGGAGTGGTGACTAGTCCAACCGAACATGACAGGTCACATCGGTGTTCTCCTCCGTGACTACTTGATCAGTCGGGCTACGCATGGAGAGTGAAAGTTCAACGGCGGAGATCATACTCCCACAAACGGTGCCAAGAATTAAAACGTGCCAAGAATGGTCCTGTTCGCACAGACGTTGTGCAGTACTACGATCTTCAGATTAAAACGTGGATGGTGGTTAACTGACCAAACTGCCAGCCCAACACAAGTTGGCTGCATGTGCACATGAGCCATCTCGCATAGTAGTTTAAGAAAGGGAGTGTCAATTTGAAGAAGAACCCAGTAAGCAACTCGTGGCAGCAGCCATGGACTGTCGATCGGTTAACAGCAAGCAATCAAACGGCTGTTGTTTGCGCGTGATGATGATTCGATCGTCCACAGACTGCGGCGACGATCGACAGTGACGGTGTGTGTATTATTGATCTTTTGCTTGTGGAATCGAGCAAGCAAGTGGGACGGACGACGTCGACACGAGGTGAAAACACAAGGCTCGAGAGGATGGTCTTCTCTCTAGAGCTGCATACGGCGTTTAATTTGTAGCGGACAATTTGGGAGAATCTCGACTAGAAAATTAGCGCACCGTTGGTGCGCCTTATAACTCTTCTAAGCATGCGTTGAGTGATTCCTTACTTGTTTAATGGACATGAAACAGTTTTGAAGTAATTTAAGTATAGGATGTGCTAAGTAAACAATCTATAATAAATTTTCGCACTCAATCATCCATAGATTTTGCATCCTTGTGGACTTCCTACAATACACAATCCGTATACAAAATGGTAGTGATGACTCTTCTCGATCAGAATTCTGTAAAGAAGAAATCGTTAACAAGTCTTGCACACTGAACAGCGCAGCACATATGCCGTGAAGTACTGCAATTTGCAAGTGTTATGGAAGAATTTTGCAATGTTCATAATATTAGTAATCAGGTTGTTCTAATCTTGTGACATACAGTAATAGAACATGAAGAGGACATTCAGATTTCCAGTGGTGCCGAAAACAGCTGAAGTGCTTGCAACATCACTCTAACAAAAAAGGAAAAAAAATGAAGCATTCGTCCTAGTTATCGAGTATGCTACATAGCATCACGCTGGATAGGGCAGAAAAGCAACTACACTCAGGCTTGAGAACTGAAAAAGGCTGCATCATGAAACACTGCATCTTTTTGATCATGTTCTATTGTTTGCATTATGAAACACTCAGGCTTGAGAACTGAAAAAGACCCGTTTTATTGTTCTTCAAATATGCAAGCCATGGAATGATGAAACTTCTCTTAAACTTTACATTCTCCTAACAGGCAACATATGACTATAGACAGAGGCGCTAAAAATTGTTCAGAGGTAATATTAACTTTGCTGCCTATTTTTACAAACAAAAACTACAGGGGAAGTTCCCGACAGTGCATTATTCAGTTAGTTAAATATGTACCAACTACCAGGAATAGAAAGGAAAGACTATGCTAGTTGATTTAGCCATTGGATACCATTTGTTTTATTGCTTCTGGAAACCCATAAAGGTGATGAAGAAGTACTTGCTTCCTGTATCTCAAGACCCAAAATATTGTTGGCATCTGATCATCAAAGGTTTTTCCATCTCTCGATTTCCAGATTCTTAAGAATGCGATGATGAACACCTCCATAAAGAAGTTCGTGAACACAGAACACCATTCATCTCCTGAAGAACCTACATTTTTCACATATTACTGCAAGAGATTTTTTAACAGTACAGTACAGCAAGCCTGTCCAGAACTGTTAAGTGAAATTACTACACTGATTGGTTATTAACCTTTTAATAGCCATATGTCATTTCCTAGTCTGCGGAATTCCCCCAGAGGGATCTTTGCCTAAGGCATGTATTAAATATAATCGTGTTTTTAGTGTTTGTTTTAAGAAAAAACAAGACCACTTATACTAATCTATTTAGAGCTTCTGATTTCTTACAATTATAATATAACACATGAAGTTTACTAACTGAAACACCAACTTCTTTTGTTTCAGATAATCAAAATGTAATACTAAACTGAAGCTTTTGTTCGTTGGTTCAGGTATAATAAATCTGCATCAGACCTTTCCTTAACTTTACACTGCTATCCAAGTATGATTATAATTCCTCGCAAAAAAAAAAGTATGATTATAATGCTTCTTTGTAAGTTTTTCAATTCTATGTACCAGAAATAGTGAAAGAAAAATGGACCCTATGGCATTATAGATGAATTAAAGATTCAATATGTAGACTTTGATTTTTGTTGCAGTTTCCCAAGTCTAGAATAAAAGAGACATAATCAAGGTTTTACCAGAGGCTAGTCATATTGGGCGAAAGTCTGACTGAGCACACTTTAAGAAAATTCTCCTTTGGGGGTGTTCGTTTCTCTAGGCCTAAAGGTCACATCAAAACTAATCTTGTTATTTAAGCATTTTAAATAAGTCTAATTAAAAAACTAACTGCAGAACCTTGTACTAATTTGCGAGACGAATCTAATGAGGGTAATTAAGCCGTGATTAGACGATGGTTACTGTAGCATCACTGCAGCGAAACATAGATTAATTAGGCTCATTAGATTCGTCTCGCAAATTAGCCCACATCTGTAAAAAGGTTTTGTAATTAAACTTATTTAAGACGCTTAAATAGTAAGATTAGTTTTGATGTGACCTTTAGGTCTAAATTGCCGAACACCCCCTTTTTCCTTGTTTACTCATAGATGGAGAGAGAGAGAGATCGGGCCTGTTCGGCTGGTAGAAAAGACCACTGTTCATTGTCTAGTTTTACTGTAGCGGTGAGAGGAAAAAAGCCAACAGCAGCAGCCGAAGCTGGCTGTTTACACCAGCCGAACAGGGCCATCAGCGTGAGGCAGGGTTCTGTCATTGCCCGCACCTGATTGTACTGCAATTGAGGCCGGGGTACTTCTATTGTTGCTGCCCCCGCACATGTAGGAGGTGGCCACTGATGCCGCGGCGACGTTAGCCAATCCACGCCGGTCCGGTGGTCTGCCATGACGCCTGGCGACTGGCGTGACCCTTCACCTGCGCGTACACGATCGACGAGCGAGCTGGCGCCGCTACGCCACGATGTGGCGCTCACACCAGGTCATCGCGCCTGGAAGTCGCATCAGGAGGCAGGAGGCGACGAGCCGAGTACTGCGAATTTTCCCGAGCTCCCTAGATCTCACACAGTCTCTGTGACGTCACCACAAACATGCACGGTTCAGATTCGCTCCTGCTTACATCTGACGGCTGCAAACAACGGTGCTGACGTGGACACATCCGCTGGACAGGAATGCGACCGCATTGGGAAAGTAACAGATGTGTGCCCGCGGTTCATCCCACCACTAAATATATACTGGGACTAATTTTTTTCACCGAATCTTCGAAACGAAAAGTTTTCTTTTCTCGAGAAGACAGGTGGAAGATCCCTCGTTGCATGTGGCGATCGCAGGGGCAGCACTGTTGTCTTTTCTGCTCGGAATACTCGGCGCCTCCTACGCACACGTGGCAACGGGCGATCCGTTGCGCCTGTTCCTGAAATTCGTTCTTCATTTCGAGCACCCCCTGAAACCGGTTTTAATCCTCTTTCCAAGAACATACGGGAGATTTACTGCTGCTTACGAGTACAAGACCATGAATCCGTCAAATGCTGCTGGATGATGGCATAAGTGACACATGCACACAATAATGTTAATTCGCTTCCATCCTCCTAACTTAAGAATCACGTAACTTACGAGAGCGTTTCCAGACAAATCCAGTACTTACTGACAAGTTATTACTACTTAACAGCATCCATTGACAAACGGTTGCCAATCTCTGTTACTCGAACCAATCGTCTCTTGTTAAACATCCAGGTGGTGTTTGGATATAGGGAAATGAACCTTGGGAATGGGAAAAGGAAATGGATAGAAAAATCTCAACCATTCATTTTTCCATCTCTTTACATCTCGTCCCTTGATTCATAACCCATTCGCTATCCCATTGTTCATTTCTCTGAATCCAAACGCCACCCCAGTGCAAGTTTGTTGCATAGCGATCTACTATTGGCCCAGAATTTTTAGCTGTTTCAAGTTTGCTTTACGGCCCAACGCCGGCCCTGTCACATTATAGTAGCCTTAACAGTAACCAGACCATATGCTCCAAAAAAAAAAAAAAAAAAAGTAACCAGCCCAAAACAATATGTATCAGATTAGCGCAGCAAAACGTTCAGAGCAACATCAGGTCCGGAGGAACAATACACGCCCCAGTTAAACAACACAGTACCATGGGTCTCCAGCTGTAAAATTTGGCAAATGCAACGAAAGCCAGTGTCTACAAAATCCCACTTTCTTCACCTACGGCGATCACGGTCACGATCCCGGCTTCTTTCATAGTCATGGTCTCTGCTCCTGTCCCGCCTCCTTTCCCGGTCACGGTCTCCACTCTGGCTTCGGCTTCGCCGCCGCTTGCTTCCATGACCATCTCTATCCCTGTCCCTGCTTTCCTTCCCGTAGTCGTCTCTGCCGCGATCCCTGCTCCTGCTTTCCTTCTCGTAGTCGTCTCTGTCTCTGCCGCGATCCCTGCTCCTGCTTTCCTTCTCGTAGTCGTCTCTGCCATGATCCCTGCTCCTCTTTCGGCCTTCCCTTTCCCCGTTGTCATTCCTGCCCCGGTCCCTTCTTTCCTTCTCGTAGTCATCTCTGCCATGACTCCTGCTCCTCTCTTGGCCTTCCCTTTCTCCGTCGTTCCTGCCCCGGTCCTTGCTCCTCTCTCTACCTTCCCTTTCAGCTGAACCTACAACAGTGGAATAACACCAGATCTTGTTACTAAGGAAGCAAATTCACAAACTAATGTTTCTGGTATGCAAGTCTTGTTCATTAAAAGTAAGGTCAGTTCTATTTTTTATTCACCAAATGTACATATGTTTAAGTGCTCATATGACAGCATAACCCTCTCAGTGAGCAGGAATGCATTGACAAATAATCCCGAAAATTCAGTCTGAATTAAAGATACTGACTATAAATGTAAAATCATGTAAAGAAGAATACCACGATGCTCAACTTCCCATCCAGCACGTCCAGACACAGGCTCCGCACTTTCCGTGCGCTGTGCTTTGGCACGAAATTTCTTTTTGAGATTGCCGAATTCATCATACATCTCTCCATCGTCCTACAATTCAAGCCACATTCAGACATGAAAACACATTTGTGTCGCATACCAAAAAATGTAATGTTCAATAATTACCAACCTCCTCAGCTTCTTTACGACGCCTTTTAACTTCCTCGAGTTCTTCTTCATCAAGTTCTTTATACCCACCACCACGGCCACCCCTAAAGAGAAAAATAAAAGACTTTTGGTGTGAAAAGCCCAAATAGATGCCTTTTTTTACAAAATAAATTGCTGCAAACTAAACTACATAACAAGTAGCGGTGTTTACATGTGTGGCCATTTTTGACATCACATTTGGGAAAACATGCACCGTGTGATTCACAGCTACCAACAGACATTATTATTGTCACAGGCAAAATACCTCCGGTAGTGATCACAAAAGCCAAAAATAGGTCACAAGAAAGGTATCTGGTGCAAAAGCATGATTTTAGCTACTCCAGAAACAATCCACATTAATCCTTCACTACATGAACCCAGATTATAATTCTTACTACTTTTTAAGAAACATAGCACAGAATAGTCACATGCAAATATTGTACACATTGCCTTACCTCACACCACCTTCATTGGTACCAGGCTTGGAAGTGTTGCATATATTACATTTCATCCGCTTAGCCCAGTTTATGTTGCCACACCTGGAACAAAAAATGAACTTATGTTTCATACGGTCATATCAGATAACTGGTTCTACAGTGAACAATAAAATTGTTGCAGGTTAGAAGGCAGCTGTGAAGTTAGAGACAGATAGTCATATAACAGGAAGTCATGGAAAGCACTATCTGAACGGTTTTATCTGACATCAAGTATTGAATTGAGTGTGTAAACACATGAGAAATATAAATCCACTCATAGAGTCTTACATTGGACATGGCCAGTCATTTGGACCAAACAGGCCAGGTGGACCACCTGCAGCAGCAGGCCCAGCACGGCCTCCCCTTCCATCAACACTACCACGCCCTCTACCTCTACCACCGCCACCAGCACCTCCTCCAACACCAGATGGGCGAGCAGCTCCACAGCGATTACAGACACCACGGAAGGCAAAATTTACATTGCCACAACTGTGAGAAGAAATCACATCAGAAAAAAAAACTGAATACATAGTGAAAGACCATACTACAAGTCAATAAGCGAACCGAAGCGATAAGAGAGTCGCTCACCAATCATCACAGACCTTGTATTCGGGCACATCCAATCCCCATCTTGCTGCCAAGCTTTTCCCGGGCCATCGCCACGTCCTCTACCTCTGCCTGCCCCGTCATCCAACGCATGTTGCTCACCAACGTCCGCCGCCGCATCAATGTTGAAATGTGCTGCCGAGTTATCAAATGCGTCTTTGCTCTTCGACTCGGCAATGTGAACCTGAATGGTGCTCCCATGGAAATCCTTGTCGTTGAACCACTCCACCGCGGCCAAAGCGGCGTGCGGATCCTCGTAGGTGACCGTCGCATCGCCCTTTGGTTCATCGGTAACTTTGTCCCTGTATATCCAGATTTTCGGGCGCCCAGTCCTCTTGTCCTTCTGCCGTGATTTGATTGGCAGCAGATAAGAAGCAAAATTCTCATGGAGTGAATTGGAAAAAACTAGTATATAGAGAATGTTGAAGAATTTGGCAGCGGTTGCAAAACTGTTACCTGGTGAGACCCGTACCTTTAGCAACCCTATGGTGCCAAAAAATTCAGCCAGCATAGTCTCATCGGTTCCAGGAGGAAGATTGCACACGTAAATAGAGCCGTTGGGGGGCCCTCTTGACGCATATCCAGCCATCTTCTTCTGTAACAAACCGCCTAGCGAAGAAAAATAAAGTGCATATAAGAACTCGAGGGTCATGAAATGGACATCATCACAAGCAGAGACGCGCGAATTGTAAGACACGCCATGCGGGAATTAGAACAGGACGGTAATTCCTTGAGAAGATGTAAAAATGAATACGTATATTGCAGATTAATAGAAAAAAAAAGGAAGGAAGGTTAAAGCCCGAAACAAGTTGTTACAGGTTGGTGAAGTTGGAATAATAAGCGCCGCAACGTGCAACGGGTCTGCAAAGTGAGTTTCGGGGCGGAGAGGATGCGGGACGGAGAGGAGGAAGAGGCGGCGGCGGCGAAGCTTACCTCGTCGCCGGCGTGGAGGAGGGAGGGAGGGAGGTTCGCGGGTCGTGGCGGCGCGGCGGGCGAGCAAACCCTAGAGAGGCTGTCGTCGTCGGGCCCCCGCGAAAACTGACGGTAGGTAGGGAATAGTGACTGCGAGGGGGGCTGGCTCATTCGGCTGCGTCACGAGTGAGCTAGAGACGGACGGGCCAAAATTGATGCAGGCCTTTGTTTTGTTTCGAATGAATAGGCCGACCTATCAAAAAAAAATGAATTGGCCCACGAGTCCGCAAGTTGTTCACTCTCTGTTTCGCGCGGGGGCGTGGTGTGACCGTGCGCGCACTCGAATAGAGCAACGCTCTCCGCCTCTCCGCGGCGCGCGAACGCCGCGAAGAGCATCCATCCTCCGCCTCGGCGTCGCCTTCCGCGGCCGTGTGCTCCACGTCGGATGACAACACTTGCCATCGGCGGCACCCACGTCACACACACGGGCGGCGGCCGGACAAGCTTCGACTTCCATCCATGCCGACCGCAACTACCTAGAGGGCGGCTGCGGCCGCGGAGACGTGTTCGGGACGGGATGGCGTGGCTCAAGCACCAGCACTTCTCCCTCAATCCCGTGCTGCTGCCTGCTGCTGGTGCTCTCGGTGGTCAAAGCAGTCTGCTCGATCCTCCAGGTTTCTCTTGGCAAAGCTTCTGGCAGTTTCTCATTATCAGGGTACCCGACGTTTTAAACTCGTTTCTTGCTTGGACGACTTCTTCAGAAACAAATAAATTCCGGCCGTAAGTAGTAACTGAACGTCACACCGCCAATCCTCCAATCAACGAGATTTGGTACTACTACTACTACTACTACCGATCGGCATCTGCTAGTCTCGCTGATCCATGTTCTAACGTCGCTTTTCGTTTTCTTTCAACGCGTACCCATCCTAGTACACTAGTCTTGGTCCGAGAATTCATCTGCAGCGCTGCTATCAGGGCCGCCGGTACACTCGCTCACTTTGTCGTCTTCCTCTTGTTTATCTTCTTGCACCTTTTTTTTCCTTTTTTGGTTTGCTTCTCTTCTTTTCATCTTTTTTATTACATGTTCTAGAATCTATATCCGTCAACATACGTATGCGCGACATTGGTCCACGTGCAAGGATGGATGGCTGCGGGGAAGGCCGATTCCATCTTTACATCTTTGCAGCAGCTCAGGATAACATCATCTGGAAGACACAGTACGTAGGTCATTGATGTGCTTTATTTTCTTTTCGCTGGATTACAAATAACATTTTTTTTTAAAAAAAAGGAGTGATGCATCCACGCAACACAAGTGTTTCATGGCTGCATGCTACTACTACTAAATAAAAATATGGCCGTAGTCTCCAGAGCACGGCAGGATTAGGCCACCTAGCTAGGTAAGTTTCCAGTGCGGATGATCGAACTGGATAACTTAATTATCCCTGCGATTAAGCAACCCGATCTTATCAGTCTATTCTCCGCGATACGAGGATCGACGCGACAGCATGCGCATTCAAATCTCAGGCTAGCGATCCCACATGTGGTTCAAGTGCAGCATATATACTAGTATATTGGAGCACGTCATCATGCTTTCTTTGTGTCATCGGTATGTTAGTGCCAGCTTTCTGAATGATACTAAATGCTTTCTGAGTGATACTAAATATGTCGTATCTTTGAAACTCGTTAATCAAATACAGAGATTAGATGAATGGCACTGGAAGATGAGATCGTCAACCGAAATTTCAGGTCCTTTAATTCCAGCCCCGAGCGAGAGAAATCCATTTCAGTTGAATAGGAAGGGTCCAGTTTGAATTAAATCCAAATGCATTATTGCCTCCATCATTCTTTCTTGGTCAAATTTTGGGTGTTCTTGTTACGATTCTGCACACAAGTTGAAATTTTTTCTGCGTTTGATGAATCCCTCTGTAATTCACGGTTTTTGCATGGTGGTTTAATTTTGCCGGTGACATAAACAAAATTGCAAACCAACATACAAAGCCCTGGATTGGGCTGGGAAATGAGCTGACGATGTTGCCGCCGGTTATCTAGTAAACTGTGATGTAAAAGGAAATTGATATTGTCTTGGCCGGTCCACCCTCTCTGTTTGGAAAATGGGACCAAAATACTTGCATGTGTAGATATATGTACACCGGCCTGTCAGTGCGTGCAAGCATACATCAACAATTCAACTGAGGCAATAAAGTATGCAATTTTCATCTTCTTTGTTTCCCTTTTGCACTTTTTCTACGTGTTTTCATCTCTAGAGAGTGGTACAGCTTTTCCCCTGAATTTTCTAGACTTTTGTTACGCAATGAAATGGCGGGACTACATTGGTTCCTCAAAAAGGTGCCATGGAGAATACCGGTTCCATCTTTACATCCTTTGTTGTGTGAGGTCATGTTACCACTTTCTACCACACGGATAATTGATGACACGTACGTAATCGGCCGGCACACCGTTCACGCACGAGACCATATCTCACTAGATATTTTTTTTACTCGAAGTGCACGCATCTCCAAGGTCTAATTAGCCTAGGATGTACGTGTCCATCAACGGCGTTTCTTCGTCTCTTCTGTTTCTTTCTCTTATACACTTATCCTAGCTGCTGCCCCAGATAGCACTACAAAGCATCCTGAGAAAATTCATGAAAGATTGAGGATGGAAAATTATTCAAAACTAAACCTAAACATCGAGTAGTAAAAAAGAGAAATTAGTCTGTAAATAGTACATCAAACACTACCAGGGTACTCGATGTGTAGATTGAATTTAAATTTGCAATTTTGTGAGAAGGTAGATGCATGTCCTATCAACATGTATGAACTTCTCAAAAAAATAAAATCGTGACCTTTTGCTTTTGGGGTGCTACCGCGCTTTGGTAATGTAATATACCAAACGCAAGGAAACACATGTTATCTTCTTCTTTCTCACTTATCCTTTACCTATTATTGCATCTGTGTATGGCGGGATTTATAATGGTCCACATAGAAAGAGGGCCACGTATAATACTGCGATTCGATATGCATCTTTTGTCGCCATGAATAAGTCAGCATGTTGCCACTATCTACCTAAGATAGGTCATAACGCTTTGCTTAATCAACAAAGCTTAGTGATGCACTCCGCACTCTTTTTCTGAAAAGTTGGTCGTATATCATGATACAACAAGGTTGCGTGGATCACCTTCTACCTTTCGATGCCTGCTAGGCTCCTGCATGTAACTCTCAAATACGTAAATGAGAACAAATAGTACATACATATAGGGGTGTATGCACGTATTTTACCAACAAGTTAAAGCATATATAACTTATATTAATATATATAATGTTGTTGGAAGCCCTACAATTAACAAAGCGCAATTACACCAAAACTAAAGGATTATATAGGATGAGCAAAAGGCACATGCACTCCAGTCCCCAAGGTTCTTGGCTGTGTAAAGTGAAGGGTGTTGTTGCCTCGTTCATTCTAGCTTAGATGTAGGAAGAAGACTCTAGCTAGCTAAACCATGCCCCATCCTCTATCCATTCGGGCTTTCCAAGGTGCTTCACTTAATTGGGTGAATTGATAAAGTTTGGGACGGCACATGAACCAAGAGAAACAACTTAAATATCACAAACATGTAGAAGTGACCTCTCTACATCTAGCAAGCTAACAGTGTACTCCCTCCAGGTGCTAATAGTGTTGTCGCTGGAGCAAAACATCAGCTAGCTCCATTTACTCAACGTATGCAGGGTTCAGTGTTTTGTTGGAAATAACCCTCCAAGGCTTGCAACTACTGCATAGTGCATATTTTTCCTTCCAAGTAACAAAGAAAAGAGAAGTTTCTATAGCAAATTTTCAAAAGAGAAATACTGCACGCCCCACTTTTAACTACATACATGGATTGTGCAACGTGTTTGATTGACCACAGAGAGATGATGCCACGGGAACCATGGCTTTTGACCTGTGTTGTGTGAGCCGCCCGTTCCACTCGACTAGTTTACTGCCACTTGGAAAGCAGCGACAGACAGCATATATGCTTGGAGTTTTTCTTTTTTCTTTTTCTCTCTTAAGCATATAACTTACAAATCCATGGTCCTAGATGCAAAGTGTAGAAATATTACATGCGTACGCGCTAAGCCATTTAAAGTGATTGAAAACATGCAATTTTTTTTCTGAAGAATTTAATCATGCCCAACGCTTTATCTCTTGAATAGCATGCTTGGCCAAGCATTAAGTGTAACAAACTTGTGCGCAGTAAACTCGAATCTGTTGAGATCGTAGGGTTACTGGGTTAACATGCATAGGGCGGTCGATTATTTTTGCCCAGAAAAGATCACACTGATATGCCAAAGGGGTCTTGGTTGAGTGGCTAAGACTTCCGAGCGGCACTCCTCAGGTCCCGAGTTCGATTCCCGGTGGGAGCGAATTGGGGGCGGAGGTTAAAAAAATCCCGGCCTCTCCCTGCGCAAAGCATAGGTCAAGATCCGGCCGGAGGTCGGGACTGGGTAACGGTGCGGCCCAACCTGGGGGTTGTGGCAGTGGTCGCCGGCCCATGTCCAGGTCGATTCTCACTCGGTTACGGGTCCCTGTGTAGCCGGGAGAGGGGGGTTCGGGGGTTTTCTCGACCTGTGTGAGTAGGTTGATCCCTATAGTATAAAGCCCGGGGGGCGGTCATACCCCCCGCAGGTCGAGTTTTTAAGATCACACTGATATGAAAGCTGCAGCTGAAATGGTACTTGCAGCAAGAACGACAAGATGCAGTTTACTGAACTCTGTTTATAATCTGAACTGTTTTCAGTGCAGAGTTGAGCCAACTGCAGGAGCAAGTTCAGTTTCCACAAGAGAAGAGGATGCTTTATTTAAGTTCAGACGATTCTCTGATCATTTCCCGAAAGTTTCCCTGTATTGTTGCCGGGATTCCTGTTGAAAATATGAACTATTACATGCCATGCTGTTGTTTTCAACACAATAATTGATGGGTGTGCTCAATCATAGGGTGGTGTCAGGTCAAATCAAGTGCCAACAAAATTGACATCAGGGTTACTTTACGTTAGCTACGAGAAGATGCTAGGTTGTTTCTTGTCGTTACAATGAATTTGCATATATTTGTTTTTGGCAGATTTAAGTACTCTCATAAATATATATATACAGGGAAAGGAGTTTTTTTTTCTACGATAAAGGTCTGATATAGCACCCTCTACACCAAGGATATATGCCGAATAATATAGGCTACCATTCATAGCATCATATTCTGACACTAAGAAGCTCAATTTCGCTAACAGCTGGTAGCACGTCACAGTACAAGGACAATGGGCACTTCTATTTAGCATTTTCTTTCACCTTTGGAGAAATCTTCTGAAATTCTCTAGTCTGGTTGACAGCCATAGACTTTTCATCCATTGCTGATGAAAATCCCACTCTGCTCACTAGCAGGCAAGGGCAAACAGCCAAGAGGCCCCAAACTTGATCTTACAAACTGGCATCACAAACCTCTTTTCGAACCTGTCGACCACAAAAATAAATTCTGAAAATATGCGCTTATGTTCAGCTTCAGCCTTAGCAAATATGATCCACAAACTTGAATTGATCTCACTCCTACAAAATGTACACTTGCATAATTTCTATTGTCGATCAGGCTCAGTTCATTAATTTGCAACTGGTGATCCCATCAATGTGTTACGCGCACACACGCTTCTGGGAACCATATTATATGAAACTGAAGCAGCTTGTTTTCTTTTTGTTCATTCACACTTGATGATGCATGCAAGCTTTACCTACAAGGTGCCCAAGAGTCTTGTCGAAAAAAAAAAGGTGCCCAAGAGTCAATATAACACACCATTATAAACAAAAAGGAGTCAAGATAACCCTAAGCACAATTCTTTTCTGGATCTCTCCCATAGAAACAAGGATTTCTACCTGTTCTGAAACCATGGATGTCGCAAGCAATCAATCAAACCAGGGACAACGACGATTCGGCGACAATTATATTCTTCCCTCTGTCAACACACGAGCAGATGTCACAGAAGATTCCTAACCCCCCTCTCTCTCTCTCTCTCTCTGCCTTTTTCTCCACTAATATTCACTTTCACAAAAAAAAATTGGCAGCAAAACCGCCCATTTTTCAGCTATAAATACCCCCCTCCTCCAAGCTTCAATTCCCTTTTCCCCTCTTCCTCAGCTCCCTTACTAGGTTTTCTTCTTCCTCTGAGCCCCCATCTTGCTGTCCATCAGGCCCTAGTAGCAACAGCTCTAGTCTCTTTGACTTCTTCCTAGTCCTTCCCAATTCCTGTGATCTCTCCTGAACCACTAAGCTTTTCTAAATCTTCAAGTTTCTAAGGGGAGGTTCTGTCCAAAAATTCTCTCTCACCAGTAACATTACAAGGGGAGGTTCTGTCAAAAACTTCTCTCTCACACGTAACATTACAAGGTGAGGTTCTGCCAAAATTTTCCACTCTGACCACCAATTTTCCAAGGGGAGGTTCTGCCAAAGTTTCCTCTGTGGCCATTAACTTCAGAGGGGAGGTTCTGCCAAAATTTTCTCTCTGACCATCAACTTTCCAGGGGAGATTCTGCCAAAATTTTCTCGAGTTCCTTGACATACACAAACAAAGTTTAAGTTTACCAGGTGACACAAGAACTGTACCATTGTTTCTTGTTCTTGATGACAGACTAGCAGGAGAAGCCGCAACATCTGTAGATGTTGTTGCTCGTCCTGTCCGAGCACCTCCTGTCCGGATCTATGATCGGCTCAGCCATCACTCGCCTCGTGCAGTCCTTCTCTGTTGTCTTCCTCTACTGGTTCTATGTCTTCTCAGTAACCTCTTAATTGCACCTTTTTTGCAATCATCTATATACGACATAATTAAGCTAATAATTAAGAGGCATATCTGACAAATACTACTAAGAGAGTATTGTTGAGAGTTCACAAAGATCGTTGATCAGAGATCACCATGTCGAGTGGCACCTCCTCCGGTTCTAGCCTAGGGACTCGGAGTTCCAGGTCGGAGGATGACGTGGACCTCCAGGCACGGATGGAGACTAGGAGGAAGAGGAGGAAGGAGTCGAACAGGGAGTCAGCTCGAAGGTCCAGGCTGCGGAAACAACAGCACCTCGACGACCTCACCTCACAGGTATATATGCTATTTATGTCCTCACATAAGTCTAAAACTCATGATGCAAGCTCAGATCCATTTTCTTTTTGTGTTGTACTTATGTACTCATGTGCAACTGAAAAAGCAAAACATTGTAGACCTGCACTCACTTGAAATATCTGTCCAAACAAAGATCAATAATTGTGCTGCCTTTTTTTTTCCCAAATGACCCATCAATCATCAATTGCGTGCCGACTGATCATTCATACAACAATTAAAAACTGAATCTACCATCATGAGTTGCCTTTACCGTAGGTTGGAATTTCACAAAAAAAATTCATACATAAAAACAAGGAAATGGTAAGTAAATATTTCTAAACTGTGTCATGGTAACAGGCAAATCAGCTGAAGGACCAGAATAAGCAACTCGGCGCGGCGCTAAGAGTAACCAGCCAAAACCTTGTGGCAGTGCGAACACAGAATTCAGTGCTGCAGACACAGAAGATGGAGCTGGAGAGCAGGCTGGGTTCCCTAACTGAGATCCTGTTGTTCATGAACGCCAGCACCACAAGTGCAGCTGCTAACACAACTACCATGAACAACAGCATCACCACTATCAACAGTGCCTGTGATGTTCTTGGGGCCAGCACATGGGGCCAGCCCATAGACCTATACTACCAGTGCTTCTAGTTTTAGCAGAGAGAAGTGGTTGGTGTTAGTTTGTGATCTGTGAACATGACATAGTGGTAGGGCCAGAAGGAAAAGGGGCAGGCAGGCATCAGCGTCTGTCTCTGTCATGTGGGGGCCTTTATGTCTGCTTCTCTCTTAATTGTGTTTATTCTGGGGTGATTGGGATGTTTTGGCCTTCTTCTTGTTGGTAGTGGAGGGGATGTGCAAATTGCATATTTCTGCAAGGAGTTGCTCTGGTTGTTGAGTAGACGGGAAATGATATCGGGTCAGTATGTGAAAGGGAGAGGCAGAGAACTTTGTACTGGCTCAATATACGAGTAACGATGATGATAATGTTTATTACGACCAATGATTTGATAGCTCATGATATATGCTGATGGCGGTGATAATGTTCATTAAGATTCAGATTTGACGGCTCTTGAGACTCCAAATGATTCTCCATTTTCCAATTTATAGTAGTTATATCTAGGAGCAGATTACTTTGATTCTTTGCCATAGACTGTTTAAAATATCCCTAAAAACAATTTTAAAATCTGCTATATGCCAATTGTAATCAAGTCTTCATTCACAGTGGCATTTTTTTTTATTTACAACGGAATGGTTATAAATTATGGTAGATCTCGCAAAACATGGCACAGCATCTGCTTCTTGCCTAACAGATTTTTTTGTACTCTGTGAATGCAAAGAGCGTCTTTCAAAGACTACTTACTATCTCACTCTCATTGTCTTACACTATTTACCCACATTTATACCGAGAAAAAGATCGGGTCAGGTTGAAGCCTGTGCTCAGTTTATTTTTGAATCATCTGGCTGGTTTAGTTTTCCCATGAGTCATAGTTTTATCTAGCACTGTCGACTGAATGTAACCTGTAGCTAGGCGTTATGAAATCTTCCAGAAGTATTTGGCAAACGAAAATAGCTAAGATTAAGTTTTTTTATAATCTTTAAAAAGATACTGTGTTCAATGTCAGTTTCATGTTGTGGTCCAATAAGCTGAAATAAAATAACTAAAATCTATATACACTTGTAAAGATATCTCTGTTTCTCTAGTAGTGTGCAGCAGTGGGAGGACAACCAACAGTGTGTATAGTAGATGCTTGATAGAAAGAGGAAATAAAACAAATCCAACTGATAAAAATATACACAAAAGTTGAAAGCAAGCTAATAAACATAAACTTAACAGTACTACTGAAGCTTTTCTTACACTCTTATATAATTGGGGGGGGGGGGGGGGGGGGGGGGTGCGGGCTTGCAGTCTGGACAATAAGATATAATGCAAAAATGGCCTCCTGTCTATGACACTGAACAATTCACAAACATATATTGCTTCAAAAATTATAATTATCATCACTGCAAATACCAGCCATAAGAAAAAAAAGTAAAAAATTATCTATAATATTTGTAGGCCCTAAGAGACAAGCAGGAAAGATGTATGTCTTCATTGGAATTATCAACCTTTGCAAAGTGGGATCCTGTGGCATTTCACTATACATCCACCTTTATTTCACAAACGAGGTACGCACTATTGTGCCCTACAAAAAGATATTTGCTCCCCATAGGGACCAAGACATTTATCAGCTTGTGTCGTATTTATTAGGATGTATACAATATCAACTGAGGAAATGATCACGCGAACACACCTCATAGGGTTTTTCTTTTTTAAAATAAATAAATAAATAATATGTAAAACACGTAACTATTCTTTCATGTCCTACAGCATACAGAAACTCATGATAAAGGGCGGGAATTCGAAATTCAGGGCAGTTTATTGAGCATCAAGTATCAAAAACACAACCAGTGTTGTCACCGGATTTATAGTGACAATACGAGACCAAACCATTAGCATCAGAGTTGAAAATGGCACCCACTGGTGATGGGCCTAATTAAGTCTCGCGGCCCATGGTGTATGCTTACTTCTACATTAAGAAAAATCTGTAGTTTCTCAAAAAAAAAAAAAAAAAATCTGTAAGGCAGCCTGAACTCGGAAATTGATCGAGAAAGAAAGAAGGGGAGAAATACAGCACTCCAAACTGTTAGATTATATTTTGTGCATACTCCTTTGAATATCAAAATTCTTGTCGGGTTCAGTTGCAACACCGACGCCACCAACGAAAGTAGCTTTGTTCGATTGGTCGCTCTCAAGCAGAAAGGAAGTACCAAAGCCTAGACTTCTCTTTGATTTGATGGTTTTCCTCGCCACCTGGCACTGCTAAAATGAGCAAAATGGATGCATTTTACGGAATATTTCCTGGATCCCCGTGGTGTTCCTTTCTGAGAGCATCATGGAGGATGAACTAGCGGCTTTGGGATTTGTCGGGTCTTATAGCATAGTCTGATTTCTTCAGCGAATGGTCACTTTTGTTTTCAGGTGGACCTCACGACCACTCCGCAGGTTGCAACTTTGTGGGAGCTACACCGACCACCACATCTCCGGCGCTCCACTACTCGACCTTCGTCCTGCTACGTTGTTGGCAAATCTGGAAGCACATAAATGATATCGTCTTCCGATCCATGGAGCCGTCGCTACCTCGTCTCCTGCAGCAATGCAAGGAGGAATCAATACTGTGGAGATGCCTTCTACGTACCGGCATCAGAGGCCACAGTTGTCGTGCATTCTCGTTTATGACCATCAGTTATTGTATTCAGGTCTAGAATGCACGAGCACGACACTCGGCAAGACAGTGTCAATCGCCAGAGGCAAAAGGGGTCAGCTATATCTCGAACAAGAGGTCTGAGGTATGCTGTTATGATTTACCACTGATCGGTGCTAACTCAGCTTTTATGATCACATGGACCACAATTTCCAAGATCAACAAGGAGGTAAAGAGGGAAGCTAAAATGTTCCATAGCTGCTTCTGAAAGTCAGTACACAATTGTTAACCAGCCAGTGAGTTGGGTCAGTACAAAATTGTTAACAAAACCATTGAAGTTGGGTCAATGTCAACTGAAACCCATCTCCCAAAAATCATGCTCAACCTAGCTAGCGCTCAGCAGACAAACAATGAAGCAGCGACATCGCTTTTGTGCGGATCAAAAAATTTCCCCCCTGCTTTCAGTTGAATGCCAACATGCCATGGAGGCTTTATAGAATCACAATTTAATCAAGAAATAATTATAGGAGTAAAACAGTGCTCAAAGTATGAACAGAGGCTGTTTCATTTCTGATTCCGGATACTTGCTACAGTATATACAGCTAGTACATAAATCACAGATTCATGAAAAAAAATGCAGCCATTACAGCAGCCAAGCTATGACCTAACAATTAGAAATGTAGGAAACACTTTGAAGAATCATCAATCATGCCAGCTTACTAGCATCGCAACACATCGACGGATGATGTAGAGCCTGGCCTTTTGCTGCTTGAGAGCCTTCTTGAGGCCCTTAAGCTTCAGATCATGAGCACCCATCCTCATCTTCATCCTGTGATGCGGATGTGTTGACTCAAATGGTGATGAGGCAGCTTTGGGTTTCTAAGCTTTGGGTTTGGCTTGGTTGCATTTGGAGTTGTGAGACTTATATAGGCGGTTGTCATGTGGGTTGTGTCAGCTAATAGCTGTTTTTATATTCTATATATGCTTATGGACGTTATCTAAAATAACTTATCACTGGGTTCATATTTTGAATAAAGAAATGAAAGTCCATGTGATCTAGGAGTAATTTATCCCAATGGCTAATTGACTTTATGGTATATCAGTAGCTTACTACCAGCATCATTCGCATTGCATGACTAACAAATCTTAATTTGCATGAGTGACTAAGACATGAGTAGGATACCAGAAAACAAACCGAGTACAAGTGAAATATAGTATACTTTATTTTTTATTAGAAGGTCCAATTTTTAGTGACTGTTTGACATTTTACAAAAAAGGTTGCCTCAGAACAAGGGTATATGCTATTTCTATCTGAAGAACAAAATGCTCAAATGGCAAGAGATGGGGTACGGGGTATTCATAGGGAAAAAAGTCCTCAAAAGGGTTGCTTTGCTAACATAACTCAGTTCTGGTTCAGAGATAGAGTAAACAGACTACTTAAGTTACTACATGCAAGTGAGCCAATGTCAATAAAGTCAAAGGCTACAGTTTGTATTGGGGATGCTAAAAAGTCAGCCATTGTAGTTTAGTGCTGAAGGTGCTATGTAATGTCAACGGAATAGTTGAACATGAAGTTACAAACATGGAGTTTGACCAACCGAAACACATGTGGACAAGAACAGATCACAAACTAGAGTAATTAATAGATCCCACATCACGGTACCTATTTTCTCCTCTTTCTATGAACTATTTTTCTTTAGGAATGTACAGTAGGGGAAACCCCTACTGTGGTAGATAAAAAGGAAGCAAAAGAGAACTGTACAGGAACTATTACAAATAACAGAAGGTGATCTATGCATAGAATTGTTGCTAATCAGCTGGTAACACAGTTCAGAAAAAAGTCTACTGTTATTTGTTCCATTCATCCTAAGAACAATGAACTCACCCAACCCAGCCGAGAAAAAAAATCTACTTACAGAGTAGCAAATGTTGATCAATCAACCTTTTTCATCATTTTATTTTCATTTTCCTGTTCCTTTTCCATAGCTTGATTGAAACAAATGCTTTAGCCAGCACTTCATGTAATACCTTTGATGTGGAATATCTATGTCCTAAACTGCTAAACAAGAACCTGAGGGACTCAGCAATGCTTAGGTTAACAGTACTGGAAGAAGGGTTAATAAGGGTAAGAAGTAAAATAAAAACCAGTTTTAGTACAAATTAGTACAATGTTTTAGTTAAACTTTCCAGTCGAGCAGTTTATGTCAACTGAATGGATTCTCCCAAAAGGCAGGCCTGACAGACAAACACTGTCCAACTTTAAGTTTCTTGATGAAAACTGTACCTTGGATCAAATAGTACCTTGTTTTTGCGTTTAGTTGCCCTTTGGGATTAGACTTGTTTGGGTTCTAAATTTCGTCATCTGTTTTTGGACGGTGCCTTTGTGTACAATGTTTCTTATTACACAGCAATACGCATCCAGATGGGAGCCATAATGTGAAGAGAAATATAAGATATATAATTGCATGGTCTGGAGAGCAGGTGATGAATCCAGTTCTTATGATGGGCTGTTGGATTTTGCTATTATCAAATCAATGGATGTTATTATCAAATTTGGAAGTTTTGACGGGGAAAACTGCACTGAGGCTGCTAATCCAATTTTAAAAGTGTTACGCCATAGTAGTAAAGACATGCCTATCATTCGACATTGGAACGACATCCACAAGATGTAACTTTGACAATTAATTTTTGTCCGAGAGATAACTTTGGCTTCATCATGATTTAAAGTCTAAAGGGAAATACAAAGAAATGAACAAATAAATTCTTTTCAGAGTATGCCAGGGAGTTTTGACACCAAAACATTGCTTGTTAATTGGTACTCCTGTTGATGTCAACTCAAACCCAGGTCCCAAAATGCACGCATGGAACACAAGAAACCGCAAGTTATGTCTACCCAATGATTTGACCAAATGAGCTAGGCAAACTCAGGATATGTGCAACGAACCTGGGTTTGAGTGAATTGTCAGATATACGTAAAACGAATCTTAAACACAATCTAAGAGGATGTACTGTTTTCATTGAAATGAAAAGGCATGAGAGAATATAAATTAATCTAGGTCAGCGCAGTGTACTTTTAATCTCAGTTCATGCAAAGGACGATTAAATCTGGATATTTGAATATTGGTCCCAAAGTCAACAAGGAGAGGAAGAGATAAGAACTGAAGCTATATGAAATTGCACGCTATACAAACTATTAGTGGAAAGTCTGAGCGTTTGTCAGTATCTCCATTCAATTTGATATCAATTGATGAATCCCTGCTTCCAAAAACCGGGCGTGACAGGTAAGCAAACACAAGGGTGCTCTAAATAAAAAAAACTGACAAAAGAGCAACAAACCTTAGTTTAAGGATTGGCAGGATGCACCTCATCCTTTTGGTGACATTGCTTGAAGTTGGAAAAAAAATGAACAGAAAAAAAGTGAGTGGGGTAATCCTGAATACTTGGGACGGGACCATCACATTCCTGTTCAAAAGCGAAATTCTATCATTAATATAGGTGGCTGCGCAATGTCGTTCAGCAGAAGCATGACATATGCACAATTTTTTTTTCAGCTAAGAACAACAGATAACTGATACTTACATATGCCCGTGGCCCTGTTTGGCAAAGCTCCAACTCCCAAGATCAACTTCGAGATTCATACTGGATTTTGTGTTTATCTGATAAAATAAAGTGTTTTTTTTATATTTGTTTGTAATTCAAAACATGAACAAAATGACTCAATCAAAACATTTATTACATCCTAATTTTTGGATCTATGTACCAGCAGCTCCAAGAAACCCTGTCTTGCTAACATGACTCAGCCAGATGCACTCTGTGCTCCCAGTACGGATGTTCTTTTTTAATTTGTACGTGGCTCTGCCGTAACTGGGAAAACCTTTCCATATGTAAAGTCAATACAATTGTTAACAACTGAAGCTATAAACCATGAGAAAAGAGCATAGTACGCTGCCCCCAAAAGGAATCTCTGGCAGACAAAATGAGGACAAGAAGAACTTTAAGAAAATAGTTGACCAGATGAGCTAGGTGTTAGTACATGCATGTACAACGAACCTGCTCTAAAAAATAATGGTTGGTTTCCTGGCGCTGCAAATCATTTTTGACTGCTGGGAGTACTTAATACCAAAGTCATCGTCTGTGCTGATGAATCATTTCCTATTGATGTCAACCCCAACCCTGCTCCAAAAAGCTAGGCAAGCTCGGCAGACAAAACAGCGACAAGAAAGCTCTAAACAAAAGCATTGACAAAAATGAGCAATGAACATGAACTCGCTTCTCATATTTTGATACCTTTGTATAGGTAAGAGAAGAGAATCTTAAACACGATCTAGGAGGGCACCTTTGTTCTTATCGAATCCCAAAGTTATCATACAATAACAAAGTAGTCTGAAGCTGAAGTGGCAGCTTGTAATCCCCGACCATTGAAGCAAGGCCTTCTTACATGAAAACAAAAGGCAGTAATGAGCTTGGTGCATTCACTCTCATTCGACAAAGATACACATCTAAACTTGAAAAGAAGAATGAATGGAAAAGAAAAAAGAGGGGGGAGTCAAGATAATCTACTACGCAGGGACGAAAGTGAGTCCAATCTTGACGGATCTAGGACTTTAACTTGGGGTATGCCGAACCAAAATTTCAATAATTAGGTAAACTATAAAATTTGGTTGAACAACTCATCAGTATAAAACTACGCAATAACCAAAAGTGTGATAACATACAAAAGATCTCATGATAGTATATCTAAAGTTTTCAATTTATATTTTTAAAATCACTCAATTAACATCAAAGATAAATAAACCCTGGTATAATAGTTCAAACATATCAAGTCTTAAATAAATATGCCAAAAAAGAAGCTTGTACACTTCAAACGAAATCTTAACGTGTGATCCATACGAACCTGTTTGGTTGTTTGAACAATCAGTGGACACAAGATGCGACGATCGATCAGATGAGCATGTAAGGGATTCTTGGCAAGTGTCCAGCGTGACTACGGGCTGCGGTTGAGCGCCGGCATGCGAGCAGCCAGCGAATCCTGCCCTGTCGCCCAGGTGGCCAGGCAACCTAGCAAGCCGCTCGGCGCCTCGCCAAGGGCCAGCTGCCAGCGCCGATTGCAGTCTGGTCATTGGTCAAGCCGAGCGGCCGTGCGACGCTACGGCACGGAGAGGCTGGGGATCGGGTATCGGACGGCGGCGTCGGGTTCAGGAGAGCAGAGCAGGCGGCGGCGACAGAGCAATCGATCGATTTCCTCTTCTCTAAAGTTACGATCCGGGCTAGGCTTTGGGTCAAATCAGCAGGGTATGCCATGGCACTTCTCTTTTTCCCATTAAAAGAGAGCACGGATGAAACTCAAATGGCTCTCATCCTTATAGAATGATTTTCAAGTAATGCTGCTATGAAAGCATTTCTCTAGTGAGCTCTGACCCAGGACACTGCCTAATCACTAATAATCAAACGGATCATGAGGTAAATCCTAATGACAAACATAAAGGCGCAAAAAATGGAAAACGCAAGTGGAAGAAGTTTGGCACTGCTTCATCACCCAGTTTGAAAAGAGATGAAAAGTGAACTACTGTTCTGCCTCGTGCCCACTTGCATTGTAGGTTGTTGAGAGATTTTCGCGAAAATAACTTTTTTGGTTAGCCATCCGACAAAGCATGTTTACCATTCCCAAGACTGGTAGTTAGCAAGGGAACCATTTGACTGCCCCTTGACAACATTTGTAGCTTTGATGCTATGTATTCTAATGAAGCACAACAGGGGCAATCAGCAACAAGACACAGAAGTAGCTGCTTGCTTGTCTTCAGGATGTTATGTGCTGTTTCCAGGGTGCAGTGCAGCGAGGCTGTTACTTGATGGGCCGTGGGCCGTGGGAAGACGTGCTGGCCCAAGAGAGAAACCCACTCTCTCTCTAGTCTCTAGAGAGAAGGGGGAAAAAAAACCCAGAAACCAGAGAGAGAGTGGGTTGCTAACACAGTGAACTTATCTTGCTCAAAAAAAAAAAACACAGTGAACTTATTATTCAGTCCTCGCAAGGAGTTTGTTATTCTTCAGAAACTTATAAAAAAAGATTTATGTAAATAAATTAGATAACCGCTGAGCAAAAGAAATAAAGAAGAATCTTCTCAAAAGAAAGAATGTAGTGCTATGGTGGCGTCTACTACATGTTCTATGTTTGCTAGATTACTGGATGTACTGTTTCAGTGGTGCAGCAGAATAAAGGTGAAAAATAAAGGTACATTGTTTTGAAACAAAACCGAAAATAACAGGAGTAGTAAAAATATACTACTCTGTCTGTAAGACCCAGAGCAATAGATACACGCCCAGATGTGATAGAACCCAGGAATGCAGACATAGAGGCAATCAAGGTGCCATACCCACTGCCGATGCCACTGCTACGCCAGACACACAAGAATACAAGCTGCAGCGAATGCTTCTGAGTTTGCAGCTGCTGCTATGTATTCAGAGGTTTTTTCTTAAAATACTAGTAGCACAGAGTTCTTGCCCAGTGCATGCATGGACCACATACATTCTGAATACATGCTGGTGCAAAGGGGATATGGAGATGACAATGAGCACTCAATTCATGGTGCTGGTCTGTAAATGTTGACTGCTTTGGGAACTGCTTGTTTGGTCTCTAACCAAAGGTGATTAATCGGGCACTAAGCAGTAAGTGCTTACGCTGTTAAACGTTTCCTTGTACACTTAAAGCTTGGTTTCTAATTGGGAAAAAGACAATCTCAACCGGGAATCTGTTGCGACTTATCATGGCCCACGCCCCAGGTCAGTATAGCGTCTTGTGATTAACCTTTATATGAGCACCGGTGTAACACAAGCACTAAATCAGGAGGATCAAATTGGGTATTTATATATATCTTCAACTAAGTTCAGAGGTTATGAAATTTGATGTATGTTCAACTGTATCGAAGTGAGTACTATACTAAATTTGGGAAAAGCATGACAATCGTTTGGATTGCAAAATTTCAAATTACGGTAAATATAATATAATATAATATTGGAGCTAGGGTCTTAGAACCAACGGTTTGTTGCACCCACGCATGGGTTCTCTGAAACCCATACTATTATTCAGAATACTTATACCTCAGTGATTGCTCATGTAATCTTCTAACGATGATCTATCAAGTTGATAGCAACCGGCATTTTAAATGGCACGTAGCGGGAGCATAGCGGCATGGTGATACGGTTGGTGCACACATGCTGTCTACATTTGCCAGGAAATAGAATTAGGAGAGGGAGGGACAGGAGGCAGCAACAAATCACTAAATTTCGAAGTAAATCCATGGCTAGAATATGTAAAAGCCTACAATGCATCAGCTCACAGAAGTTCTCACATGAATTTTGACGTGATTATTTCAATCAAGGTAAACTCAAAGGAAGTCTTTCCATGTCTATAGGAGCGCTGCAAGAGCCAACTAACCTCTTGGATGCAGTGATGGGTCAAAGCAGTATTTTTCTAGTTAAGTTATAAGCCTTCAATAACACTTCAGTAACGAAAGCAAAAACAAAAATAAAAAAGTCACCGGCCGTTGGAGCGAAAAGTGCCCAAGGTGTTTATCGTGCATTTGAGGCTTCTTGATAACAATTAAAGTGGATTAGCTGAAGAGTAGTAGTAACTCGTAAGCCACACGGAGCTTATTTGGCACTGTTTGTCACAAAAAAGGGCCATAGCAAAACTGAACTTACAAAAGGGTTGGCTAAGCAATGCTAGCTTCCCAAGGCATGCTGGCTTTGCTTCCTTCCAGTGATCAAGCTGATTAATTTTTAAGCATGTCCCCAAGCAAGCGTCCGGCCGGTAACCTCTCGACCTTACACGTGTAGCCTTGGGACGATTCTCTCCTCAACGGTCAATTCTTTTAGTTCTCAAGGAAAAAAATGCAGTGCATTTGAAGGGAATGCTTCTTAAGGTGGAAAATGGAGCAAATTTTCAGGCATCACCACTCTGATATTCCTACTTAAGTGCTTATCAAAAGCATTGATTTAAATACCCCGACATCTCACCAATCCCTCCAATCATTAAAAGCACCTCCAAAAGTCACCCAAAAACTTCTCTGAATCAATGTATTTGGGGTTTAGCCCAAAAACACGCCTTCAGCAGGTTCGATTTTCTGATTTCTTCAAACTTCTTCTCATTTGTAGCTATAAACAGAAAAAGAACTGTGGCTCGAATCCTTTTCCTTTCAAGAAAATCAACATTATTGTGGCCCCAAATGCTGGCGTGGCCAGTTAAGAGTTTTTTTTTGCGATGACAGTTAAAAGAGTTCATTTCAAGGGGAAATGTTGGAGGAGATAAGAAAAAATAGTCTTATTTTTTTTGTGTGTTAACTAATAAATTTTAGAGAGATCATTACAAATGTAAAAGTTACCATCGTAAGAAAAAAAATAAGTTAAATGTACACACAAATTATATCTTTTCGTCATCACAAAAAATAGACATTATATCTTTTCATACATCCAACTAAACATCTGTTTATACCATTCCATCTGAAACGGTGTCCTATGTCATCCAACTTCATGCAACCAACCAAACATTACCTTATTAAGATATTTTGCAGCAGTGTGTCACAGGCGGTTACTGCTCACCGTCACCGACAATCTGAAAATATGTTTGTGGTAGTGTAGCCCAGTTAACCATGGTCATTACGATTTGGAAAAAGCTATGCTTACCACCCTAACGGGCGACTTGTTTCCGACCGATGCGTCCGTTGGTTTTCTATGCGTGCTTGTTCTGAGCTGCTATTGTGCCGTTGGATGCGGCAGTCGGACACGGGTTCGACGAATTGAGTTGTATATATAGTGCTTCTCTCAATTTACAACCCAGCGCTTAATGCAATCTGAAGCAACCTTTACACGCACTATTTGTTTTAGTAAACCAATGCGGGCCGCCAGGCTTTTTTCCTTCATGAAAAGTAGAGTATAAAAGATATCTATTTTGAATGGCCTACTAATTCTGACCCGGAAGTAAAAATTGCAATTGTCCATAAAAATCAAATGTGTGAGAAACTGAATCCTGCAGTTAGTCTGTATTAACATCTAACTCCGTCTTTACAAGTTTATAATTACCCTTGCCTTCCAGATAAAAAGGCAAGAAAACAAAGAGCATTCACATGTCACAAGCTGCTCATGAGATCCACCCACCAAAACGGCGAGGTGAAAAAGACGGGAAAAAAAAAGAAGAAGAAGAAGAGGAGGAGAAAATAGCGGGTTCCGTCGTGCGCTTTCAGCCTTGAAATTAGTCACTCCAGCAGAGGAGCATGACGACGCATCGGCGAATGATGTAGAGCCTGGCCTTCTGCTCCCTCAGCACCTTCTGCAGCTTCCCCCTGTGCTGCTTCTTTCCTTGCTCCATGGCTTCCAACAAGCTTGGCCCCTCAGCAATGCAAAGGCTCAGCTACTGATCAGCTGCTGAGCTGCACTGATAATGGTGATGCGGAGGAGATACGGAGCAAGTGATGCCTCTCTTGTTTATATAGAGAAGGGAACTGGGCAAGGATCTCATGACCACCGCATCCACCAGGCCACCACCACCACCACCCCACATGCAGTCAACACCTTTGTGCCTTAGAGGGGACACTTCTGAGTCCAAGTGCATGCTCCTACAATTTTTGTATTGCTTATTAAGATAAGGGCTTAGGGGGCAGCAAGACCCTTACTTACCTGATTAATTAGCACTGTGATCATGAAGGGACCCTTGATGGGTGCTGAGGAGCAGCGCTCCATGATTGAAGACCGTGCGCCGCGCCGCGGACAGGATCAAGTGGCCATACAGGCCTGCCTGCAACCAAGAAAGGCAACCATGGATTGATTCAGTAATTGTTTAATGGAACCAAGAAGGGCTGTTCATGGTCCTCAAGCAGTCAAGGTTACCTGAAAACCTGCAATCTGACGCTACTCGGGGATGCACTTAGCCCTTAACACTGCGAAATGGACACTCACTGACAGCCTGGAGTAGTAAGTTGGAAGATGTGAAAACAAACGGAGAATGGACAGGATAAAGGTTTTGTTTTTGCTCCGTAACTGCAGATATGTCATGTGCATTGTTCATACAGGCTACAGCACTCTAATCAGATCCATGCTTGGAAGTTCCTGAAAATTAAATTAGAATTTCCCCACACTAGGCAGAGATAGCGTTATATATGTTCCCTGGGTGGAAAATAACAGGGTGGGATATGGTGAGGAGGTACCCCAGTCGTAAAAAAATAAAGGACTAATTGTGCATATATTTGTCAATCAAGTACCAGAAAATGGTAAAAATGGAGATGACAAATTCAATTGTTTAAATTTGCCGCTATCAGACATCGTCTATTCTTGCCATTGCATACTTTTCTCATTCCATGAGAAACAACCAACGTCTGGGTCGGCACTAGGCAACACTGATGATCTGATTACACTGGGAGCTAAAGTAACTTAATCAATCATGAAGCAATCTAAACAGGGTAACCTTTCAAATGGTCGAAGAGGCATAACCAAGGTTCCAAAACTAGACTTGCAAAAACTTGAATAATCTGGACAGTGAATAATCTAAGGACTAGGGCACTAGGCAACCATCAAGCACAAAAATTATCAGAAGACCAACGGGTCCAGGACATCATGCACTCTCTAAAATCGAACGTAAACTAAGATGGAGAGAAAAAGCAGGAGAATCAATTATTACAGGTGTTAACTGCTACAGGTAAATCAAACAGTTATACAAATGTGTGTACTACTACCTAGGAGTACAGGTAATACAATCTCAAGAAGGATACAAAAAGAAGTGCAGGTATATAGTAATTAGAGAAGTACAGGTGACATGTTTTTTTTTTCCTTGCTGCAAATAAGCTCATCGTAAGACATATAAGCATACTCACCATGTGTGATTTGTGCTGTTATCTTAATCTCACTCAATACAAAATGATGGGATAAGCAATTACGAATTCAACTAAAGATGATCATCAGATTAAGATTCATCCCATTTGACCTGAATGCTGGTTAACATGAGGCAGTGCTTGTGTGCCACATGCCCAGCATTGAGACATGGTATGTCACATGTTTGACTAGCATTCATACAGACGATTCAACCACGAGGTCAACTGATGTTGCATGCATCCATTATAGCCAATCATGAGCCATAAAATCAAGATCAGTGCTAGAAAAGAGCCAACTTAAACAGTATGCCAGAGAGATACGAATAACTGATACTGCAGAAAGTATCTCGTGATAACAGACATCTGATAAAACAAAGTAACGAGTGTTTTTGACTGGGCATCAGGGAAAACACAAGGAAATGCATCAAACGGCTAGATTGTCCACAGTCTCACAAGACAAGCACCCCCAACCCAAGACACAAACGACTATACCCTAATTAATCATCAGAAACAAGTACACTCAGAATCACTTTTCGGTCAAAAGATATGCCGGCAGCACGGATGATCCGGATATTCATTCCATCCTTCCGAGCAGCTTCCGGACGGACATAGGCGACAAGAGGAAATCTAAAAGATACTTGAATATTCGATCTCTAAGAACATTTTCAAACTCCTTACTGGTAAAATGTACCGACAAGAGGATAAAGTACAGTACTATTCATTGTAACTAGATAATACTGCCAACTCCAAGAAGATATGGGAAATGCAAGAAGATCACAACTACTCTTACAAGGACATCAAGGAGACAGTTTACAGTGGTGTGGGATATCCAAGCTTACCATGGAGAAGTAAAGCAAGACAGGAAAAGGATAAATTAAGATACCAGCTGCGAGAAGCCCTGCCAGACGCCAAGATCTTTCATTGAAACCATGCTGGACGCACTGAATCTGCAGATTTGTACACGTATACAGGTAGCAGCGGCACAATGAGCTGTCCGTTATCTGAAAGAATCGTATCCGTCAATAGCATCAAGCTTTCTGTCTCCGACAAGAACAATAAGCTACATTCAAGTTCAGAGATTTGTCCCCTAGATTAGATAAAGGGGAAAAAGAAATATTAGCAGGGTTGCATGGGAGGAGGGGAGCTACAAGCTTCCCTCCTCTCTATAAATGCCCAGCCTCCTTCGAAGCTCTGCACCACAGCGAACTCCAGCCACAATCATCAGAGAGAAAAGTGTCCTACTCTTGATCGCAGTTCACCAGTTTATCAACTTAACTCATATAGCCATGAGGACTATGAGCCAGAGCAAGCAGAAGGGGAAGGTGGCCAGAGCCCTGAAAGAGCATAGGGCCAGACTCTACATTATCCGCCGGTGCATTGTCATGCTCCTCTGCTGGCATGACTGAACTCTAGCCCGTGTTTTCCTCCATGTAATTCCTTAGGGCTCCATGGAGAGGTTATCACTTAGCTAGGCAACTGTTAGTCCGGGGTAGAAACTAGGAAGGCATTAGTCAGGAGTAGAAACTAGGAAGACACTCTCATGCCCATGCCAGGTTGAACTTAAGCTTGGCAGGCTAAGACATTTTATCATTTGTTTCATTATTAGTATTTTTTTTCTTTTTCTCCACTCTTTTTACCTCCAGCAATCCAGTAGGAGGATATGTTTTTTTGTACATGCTATGTATTGTAGCTGCTGGTCGACCTAGAAATGGTCCAGTGAAATCAAGTAAAGCTTATCAAATTTCTCATATGGAATGGAACTCCAGCATTTTGTAATATTCAATAGTTACATATTTTTGTTTGAGGCTATGGCAACAATTATGCGTTCATCAGTTGTAAAAAGTAACTAATGCAGTCACTTAGAAAAGTTAACCCTGATCAGCAATAAGCGCAGAAGGCAGTCCTTCGTTATGGCGTTATCCTGGACCTGGTACTGTCAATATTTTCATTTAACCTGCGGTGGGCGTATAAACAGCACGACACTAAAAACTAGGATGTCAAAATGATTTCCCGAAAGAAATTATTAGCCAACTGCCTAAGCAAACCACTACTAGCACTTGCTTAATGGAAGTACTGTCTTGAGCAGAAAGGATGGTGCCTACCAAAGCCTATCAGCAGTCCTTAATTGTCCTTATGTACCAGTGCATGTCTACATCACAGCTCTAACCAAGACCTAAGCAGCTACAAGACAATAAGATATCACAAGCCCAGATAGGACAAAGCTGCTGATTAACTGGCTGCAGTCTGAGATGAAGAGGAAACTAGTACGTACTGACCAGGAATACAGGGGCCCTGTCTTCTGGGAAGAGCAGCTCATCCTGCATTTCTTAAGGAGCCAGAAACAGAAGAAAACAATGCAGGATGCCGAGACCTAGAGATGATGCACATGTGACCAAGCAGAAGCAAACAAGTGAGCAATAGGACAAACGCATGCACGCGTGCAGGCACACACTAACCAAAAGCTGAGGCACGTGCAGGACATACTCTGCGCTCCGGGCGTGAGATCCTTTCCTCCCCATGCCACTGCCAAGTCTGGCAGTTTAACGTGATCCGCAATTTTGCAGTAAGAACATACATGAACAATGCTGGTGCCCACTGTGCTTAATTCACTTAGAAATTTAAAATGTGTTTCACTTTTACTAGTCATCAGCAAGATATTGCACTGAAATTGGCATGATTCAGTCATATGTATGCACTTTGATTAAGCTGCCAGCCTGCCACTCAAAAGAAGACTGTATTGTGTCTTGGTCAGCTTCCACTCAAAAAGACTGTACGGTGTTCTAATCAGCTTCCACTCAAAAAGATTGCAGTATGTCTTATTTGTGGATTCCAAGCATTTGCTAGGTCAATCTACCCAAATTAAACTGTGTTGATTGTGGAATAGAAGCGAAGGAAAAAAAACATTTTCAACACTTATTCAAGCCCTCTTAGTGCTTAGTTACCCCTTCGCCATTGTCGTCATCAACACCGTTTGACCATACAAAAATGAAGGAAACGAAAGAAAGACCGGTGGCCAAGGCAGCAGAGAGAAGGAAAGAGTTTGACCACAAACTGATCTCAACTTTACATCCAATTTTTAAAGCAATAAGAATCTGATATGAATCATTTCAAATATTACAAAGTATATCTATGGCAAAAGTGTATTAATGTGCAATCACGAATCTATGCAACTTTTGAGAATTTACTATTATCACCACAGTAACCAATCAGAATGTAGAACCGTCAAGTCGTGATTTTCATATCAATCGTCTTGCAGTTGTACATGAAGGTGACAATCTAAGTCTACGGAGCTCGATATCTGAACCTTGCCTGAAACAAAAGGCAAGTAAGGAAAAGGATTCCCTCCACATGAAGTACAACAAATACTTGGCTAGCCTATACAGAGCAACTACATCTAAGACCTAAACCCTACCAAAATGGCAATGCCAAAAAACATCCAGAACAGAGCGAAAAACATGATATCTCATGGAGATCAAATTCTAATCGCTCCAGCGGAGTAACATGACGACGCAGCGGCGGAAAATGTAGAACCTAGCTCTCTTATCCTGGAAAGCTCTATTGAGCCTCCCCATCTGCCTCCCATGTCCTCCAAGCTTCATGGTCTGATGAAGATGAAGCTTGGTGCTGATGCAAGGCAAATGAGAACAGGAAGGAATGCAGAGCTAGGCAACTTGTGGTGTGATGGCCTGTGTGGCTTTATATAGAGGTGCATAAGGGATATGCCATATCAAAAGAACATCATACCCCCACATGCAAGCAGTTTGCTAATGCACTAGGAGGCATACTTCTGACCCTACACTTATCCTATCCTCTAATCTATGTGCTTAGCATAAGAGCTAGCAAAACATAAAGTATGCACGACCATGACCAAGCTAGAGAACTACAATGGTAAAAACAGACAAGATAAAGTGGCCGTCCATCCATCCGTGCAACAAAGGAGGACGCAGGTTGTTTAGTGACTCCAAGAAAGGGACCCCAAAAAATATCCTAGCAATGCTTAGTGGGAAGATTCCAGGAAGGTCACCTTGATGCATAGAATAAGCATGTTTAACCTCATCCATGACAGATGTTAAGGTATGGTAGTACAGCTAACTAGGAAATGCCCTACAAACAGCAAGGGAAGGGATCAAACTCCGGGCATGGAGTTACAAATAATAGACATTATGTATCTTTGTAAGACATTGAAACAATGCATATAAGAAATGCTTTTATTGCACGCAAACCACTGGGGTACAGCTTCAGATTTCTTGGGACTTGTCTGATTTCACTTTCGATGCACTGCAGTAGAATTAATATCCAAGATGATGATTTCCTTAGTCATCACATCAGTGTTAGACACGTACCTGGTGATCAAGTCGGCAGCCTTGAATAGAGAACAAGAACTTGTGTAGGTAGAAAGGGGAAGACATCATTATCCTCGTACTCTGGAGGTGTCTTTGGAAATCCTAGGAAAGGCGAAAGGGGTTCACTCTCTACTTCAGGTCATTGCACTCGGAAAACATGTTGCCTGTTGTACACAATTGGAGAAATAAATAAACTTGAACAAACAACAACTTGATAAAGCCCAAAATATTATTTGATGCTTATATATACAAAAGTTCAGCAACAGTTGTACCTTTTCCTGATGTCATGCTATTTAGGTGCTCCCAGAATTTTGCTGTCTAGAATTGACTTCTTCAAAACTGTCATGCCTAGAGCACGAAGTGGTGCTGAGTAGACAATAACCTCCTAATAACAAGTTAACTCTAGCTCTAGTTCTATTAAAAAATGTATCAGTGTATACAAAAAAAAACATTAGTGAAGTTACTTAAAGACATAATTAAGTCCAAAATCATGCACACGGGAGGCTGTGGTAATTACTGCATTCAACATTAATAATGTACTAGGGAATCAAATCAAGAAAAATCTCCATGTGCAGCGTATCTCTGCCCATACTGCAAAACCAAGTCATAACATTAGAACAAAACAGATGACGATACGGTCATAGGCAGATCAATTACGGGCACCACCAAGAAACTTCCTAGTCTGAAACAGGGTGCAATATGATCACCCTCCTTTTTTTACCAATGAAAAGTAGCCCCTTCTTCAATTTGCTCATTTCTGTAATAGACATAAAGCACTTGATAAAATAATCTTTCTTTTATATGTTCTCAAAATATTATAAATTCAATATTATATATAATTTCAATATTGTGTGTTCAGCTGAGCTAATTCAGGTCTCCAGGCTCTTGTTTCTGCTGGATAACAAGGTTCTGGAGCCACCAAGCTTTCCTCCAGCAAAGTGAAGAATGAAGTCCCAAATATTCGTTGCACAGAGTCAAGATTTTCAATGGATGCTGTAAAAGTATCCCCAAATTGCGTAAAACAAATATTCTTTGATGTAAAATCAAACAGTAATGCTAACCTTTAACCTTCCAACATAAGACTAAAAGCAATGGTAGCATAAGAAGAATCATTAATTACTTGACATGAGAATCTCTATATGAAAACGGTTCCGGCTATGGCAAATAATCTCAGAACATCTCAGGCCTATATGATATAGCAATGTAAGTAACGAACAATCAGAAAAGGATCCGCAAAATACAACAAACACATGACACCTTAAGGGATAATCACATAACCAGTGACCAGCGTAGCAGTAAATAATATTGTTGAACGCAAGCCGTGAGTAGTTTTTCAGTTTGGCACTGTGACTCTGAAAGGATGATGAACTTACATATTTACATTTATTTACAGAATTTTTTTAATCATTATGAGCTGAATATGCGTGTGACAAGCCAAACCACTTAATCATAATCACATCTGGAAAAGGTGGGCAAAATAAAAATATGGTTGAGACAGCAATATGCCACAAATGATGAAAATGAACCGAGGGGCTTAATGCACATGTCGATCAATTTCTTTTAGCCGAACTGGCTCTTCATTTCCAAATTGCTTAGGTCCTTCACAGTCACTTATCCCTTGACCTTAATTTTAGTAGTTGCTTTCAGGAACGGCCATGATAGAATATATCATCAAGAAAATTTGTTGAAATGATGCTTATATCACCTAAATATACTGGCCACTTGACAAATATACTATTATCACCAAGATGATTATACTGCACTTTTCATAAATTACATCGATAAGTCACAGTGATGAAAATACTGTATTTTAACCAAAAAAATATTGAAACCCCAAAAAGAAAGTCCTTATTGTTTGGCCCTTTATTTGATTAACATATATTCATATTGCAATAAGCACGATTGGGCATCTGAACGATATACAGCACATAGTTCTGGATAAATTTCCCTTGCAAAGAACATATCATGTTTCAAAACAAACATACCGATGAGGAGTGCAGAAATTCAAGGACACAATTGACTACCAAAGTGTATGGAAAAAAAAATCCTAGTGGCCATGAACAATCTTGAGATTATAAATAAAGTATGGCAATTGCTCATGAGTACTGAATATACATATGTACTTTTGGTGCTTCAAATAGCACCAGCATTTGCTCTCTGTAATCTTCACCATTACAACTGCAGTATACTCTCTAGCAGTTGGGATCTGAAGATACCTCCCATTGAAAGGAGGCTTCCACTAATACACACCAAGGTGATAATTAACAATTTTCTATTGTCCGCAAATACAAGTTGTTGCTAAAGGAACAGCCCAGGGAAAAGATCAGGCAAGTTGCATCATTACCGTTTTAAAGTTTATTCTTGACCAGCAGATGTCTCGAGAAACCAACTTTCAATCTGTTAAAAGTTGCAACACAGCTTTATTGACAGGATGCATGCATGCATGAGAATCAGAAACGGGTGAAAACGAAAACAGTCAAAGTTGCCTACAGAACAAATGTAAGACTCAATACCCCAGATTGTACTACATATAATAATAGACAAACAAGAACAATGATGGGATAAAATGGTAACTTGTGTATCTAGGAGAGATTCTAAGAAACGACAGCATGGACCATGCTACACACTGTGTGTGCCGCAAGATGATCCCGCATCTGAACAATCAAGCACTTTAATATCTGTAGTAGTACTACAAGGAATGCTGGAAATGTAAGAAACAATAACGGATCGATATAGAACAAAACAATGCATACAAAGATGAAGGAAACTTGTGATGGGTACGAGATATGGAGAAATAGGCATCCCAAATGCAGCTTTCAACTATGCATATGGTTGCCCAAAGAGGAAAAAGTAAGAGACAGAACAGTATAACTCTTAAAAGATCAAACTTCCAAAAAATTAGAATAACAGTTAACAAATTTGCATAGCATACATGAAAGTTACCTGTACAGCATTTAAAAGGGCACAAGAAGAACAAACAGTTAAGCAGTGAAATAAGATATTCTTATTCTGACAAAAACAATCAAACAAAAGTAACACAAAATCATTAAAGCTGCTCAAAACTGACAAAAGATGCATAAGATCCTACCAACCCTTCAGACAGATTACAAATAGGAGCAACATCCCTAAAGAGATCTTGAAAGTTGCTCAAATACAAAGCAAGCATATTGTACATATTAGTTTAGTTGTCCAAGAATGGCCTTGTCTGGTACAAATGAACTCTTCCAGAGCACCTCTGTAGGAACTATCGAACAACTATGTATACCACCACTTGTAAAATAAGTCTACCTCTAACCCAATCCAAACTGAAACTACTTTTTGCAATCGTGGGTGCTCACATGGGGTATGATGCATGGTACGGCCCCTTCAACTACGTTTAGATTCCACTGCGAATACCCAACTCTCATAATAGTTTCGCACAAAAACAAAACTCATAATATAGTTAGAATCCAAAGTGAATAAGCGATATAGAAAAGGCAAGCTTTGTCTTCCAAATTGCACTAAAATTATTGAACTTGGTTGCACCTTTGTATGTGCAGCAGTTAGTTCCTTATAATACATCTATAACATCCACCACATCTCAACAGACTAACCAAATCTACACGCTCAATTACTGAGCAAGTGTAGCATGCTCTGATTTCTGGCTTCTACTCTTCCAGCCGTATCATATCTAAGCCTTAAGACATGATAGCAGAGAGGAGAAAAGAGGCAAGGAGGAGGTTCACTGGAGGCCTGCAAGAGTTTTGACCACGGATGTACATCATCTGCTGGTGTTTGGTGAGGCTCCTCTGTTGGCATGACTGATCTCAAATGTTCAACACATTTGTCATCTGTGCCAGATTTAGACCCAGGCTTCTACCTCCACAACATAGAAGCTCCAAGGGCACCATTTTGTCCGATCATTAGCACCAAGACCTATGGACATCCAGTTGCACCGGGACACTGCAAAGGTGACCTCTTCTCCAGCTTGGTTATGTGAATAATGGTGTCATTCTTACCCTCTTTCTGCTTTTTAACTGAGAATTTTGAGTCGGATTCAACTAATTGTTTGTACATATGCCCAAAGCGGCAAAGTCTATTAACAGGGATTCATTTTTCTTGTAATATACTCCCTCCGTTTCAAAATATAGACATTCCTGGCATTCAATTTTTTTTGTACCAAAATATAGACATTTCTCACTTCCCAATGCATATCGCTCCCTCTCCTCGTTCTCACTTCCCAATGCATTGTTTCCTGTGCCTATCTCTCCCCTCCTTCATTCCTCATCGTTTTCTGCGCACATCACCTTTTCAACCTCTGCTTACTTATCGTGCCCCAACCCAGAACTGTCTAGATTTTGAAACGGAGGGAGTAAAATGAAATAGTAGATGATCAGACCCTGTTTAGATCATGCTGATCATCTGCACTCTCCTGATATATTCTACAAAATTAATACACTATTTTTTCTTAGATTTCCTTACCTCCCATCAAAATCAATACAGCCATAGTTGAGAAGTTCATGCTGCTCTTTACACAAATAGATAGAGGACAAATTACGAGTTCGTATATTTTTTTATTGTTTGACGTGATTGTATATTGTAAGGTATATATTATCATTGACGCATTTTCCAATGCTGCAAAATTGCAGATTGATGAATGAAGTATATATGTATTGTGAGATAGAGCTGACAGGAACACAGAGTTGTTTGTGCAAGCCAAAATGTTTCAGAATGTGTAGTTACACATGCTATTAAAAAAATTTAGAATGTGCAAATATCTACAAATTAAATGGAGTACATGCACATAGGACATTGGTGCCTTCTCATATGTCTAGTTCTAGAACATGTACTTTACAAAAGGATAAGGGAAAATAGATAATGTAAAGATCACTTAAGTTACTTGACGAGAAAACCGGAGTAGTGGAGTTATGTCGCTAAACTCGGCAAGACATCAGTTGAAGAAGTTCAGTGTTCACAAAGAGCAAATGGTTGTTGATGGAAACGAGTGGATGTACAAACGAGTCTGCTTCAGACCATGTAATATGTAACACTGTTTAATTATCCGTGGCAGATAGATAGCAAGTTATTCTCCCAACCAGCGGAGAAATCACTTTTGTTTCCTACCCTTGGAAGCAATACACATATAAGCATCTTATTCCAATTGTGGAACGAAGAACAAGAAACACAATTGTACAACATAGTGATACCTTACAACATAAGTAATTTCAACTGCAAGTCATATATATTCCAATGTTTGTAGCTTTTATGAAAGGAGGTGGGGAAACAAGAGGGAAAAAAACTAAAAGCTTACATTAGGAGGTTATCCAGATCAGGGATATCAAATGGTAACTTTATAACACCAAGGGCGACAAAAAGGAGCAAGAACCACGCAGGAAAGGTCATCATGCACAGCACCAAGATAGTTTTTTGAGCTGACAAAAACAATTATGAGCGCAAAGGAAGCAATTTCAGTCAAAATTTTGTACAAGCGACGCGAATATGTATTTGCGGTAATTAGGGGTCACGTCATAACCTTCACAGGCGCGCGTCTCGGTGGTGTCGACTACCCACTCGGCGGCCTCGCGGAGCCGGCGCTCGGGCTCGCTCTCGGGCTGTCCGATGGGCGTGCCGGCGACCATGTCCATGAAAGCGGAGTTCTTTGCCTCCCTGGATGCGGCGGCGGACGGTGCGTCGTCGGCAACGCCGATGGCGCGCCGCACCTCAGCGACGGACGGTTGGGCGGGGGCCGGGGGCGCCGCCGATCCATTCTGCCCCGTCGGTGCCCGGCGGCGGATGATGCGGCGCACGGGATCTCCCGCCGAGGAAGCGGACGCGGAGGCGATCACGGACAGGCGCGACACGCGGACGGCGCTGGCGCCGGCGACGGCGAGGCCCAGGTGGCAGGCCATGGTGGGGTTCCGGAAGGGGTAGCGAGCGGGCGCGTGAGTTCGTGAATCGTGTGAGCGGAACTGCTGCACTGGATAAAGCTAGTGGGGTTGGTGACTGACAGGAGGGCCCGTTGTTTGGCCATCACAGATTGTTTTTAACCATATTGTCCGATATTTGTATGCTTTCATTTTCGTTGAAACTTTCAACTTTTTGGACTTCTTAGATGCAATATACAGAGCTGAGGGAAGACACTACAGAAGTGCAAATCAAGTGTAACATAGTTGATTAAATTTCTTGTGATAAAACTTGTCGGATGTGTTCATATTTAGAAAAAATTATCACTTGTTAATTATTTTCATCAATCTTGACCAAAAGGTTTCATGAAGTTTTTAAGACCGTGAAATAGGAAGGGACCCATCGAATAAGCGTTTATGCTGCATTTCCTATAGTTTACATCAATCTTGACTCAAAAGTTTTCAACAAGGTTTTAAGACCGTGAATTAGAAAGGGACCCATAATGTATTTTTTCTGCTGCATTTCATATGATTGCATGGAGTCAGAGGCTACCTAATATTTTTGGACTGTTTATGGGTACCTTGTTTTTATGTATTTTTACCCCTTGTATGCCATCCTGGTCCACATGTCATTGAGATAGCTGGCCCCACTTGTCATTGAGACAACGATGGCAACGCTAGATAAACAGCACTGAGTAATGCACCCAGCCTGAACAGAAATTTTAGTTATAAGATTCAGATTTCACCATCTACTTAGGCATGCATCCATATTCTCCTAAAGCGATACATGCTCCATTCTTTGTCTCTAGCGTCGTCGTGTTTTTAGAGGATTTCTTAATATTTGCCCCCCAATCGCGCCCTTCTTAGGAAAATCTTAGGAAATGTTCACGATAAGTCATCCTAGTTAGGTGCCGAGAGACGACTCTAACAACACTAGTCGTAAAGTGATTCCTAATAATTAGTGCCAAGGTGATTGTACATGACTTTTTTGACTTGAAAACTTTGTAGAACCTACTACATTCTTATCCAAAACATTAGACAAAACCATTTTTGTTTTCGAGCACTTCTAAACTCCCTTTTATATACTCCATCTGTTTCAAAATATAAGTAGTTCTAGCATTCATTTTTTTTGCCAAAATATAAGTAGTCTTAGATTCCCAATGCAGCTTTCCCACTTTCCAGTGCATCGTTCCTTGTGCCTATCTCTATCTCTCTCCTCCTTCACTCCTCATTGTTTCTGTGCCCATCACCTTTTTCACCTCTTCTTAGTTACCGTGCCCAAACACAAAACTGCATATAATATGAAACGGAGGGAGTACTTATTAGTCACTAATTTCCTAATTTATTTCATTCTTTTCGCAATGACACCACAACAAGTGAGTAACTAAAAAGTTGAGAATGTAAAGGACATCATATTCTTTTTGTGTCTAAGATAAATTTTGGCCTATTGTTTAAGTACAAACATCTTCATTTGTACTCAGGATTTCTCCTTTGCCAATATATGTTTTATTATTTTCTATATGAGTGTTGTGGAAACTATGACCCATGAATGTGAAAAAAATCACAGATCTACTGCAACATTCAACAATTGATTACAGAATCAATCTTTTTTCACGTCTTTTTTGACCCCATGCAAATGTTTTAGCATTGATGAAATCTAGAAAGCACTAGTTCATGTCGCACAAAAAAAAGTTTTCACATGCATCATATCTCTCTTATACACACATTCCTCAAGAAAATAAAAAATAGAACCAATAGTTTCATAAAGAAAAAAAAGACAAAAAACAAGCTGTGTCTTGTGGGAACACCATAATATAAGTGAGTGTTGTGCTAGATTGCATGCTCAAGCCATACTAATACAAAACAAATTACATGCATCTGCACTCATTTCTTAACAAGGTTGCGAAACAAATACGGCATAAATATTTTATAAGAAGAGTTTTTTTTTGCGAGGATTTTATAAGAAGAGTTGATACTACAAGAACAAAAACTCATGACATCACAAATAAGTCCGCAATAAAAAAACCAGAGGCTTTAGAAAATCATATCTTACATAAATAAATAAACCTAGAAACATCTACACCATATCACAACTAGGCCATTAATAATATCATAAGCAAGATACATAAATAAATGGTACAATCTGGCAAGAACGAAATATGTACACCATATCAAAATCATTCCCCGGACAAAGAATCGTCACAGACTAAAAAAAAAACTAATACTGCTAAATCAAAGCTTATGAAATTAAATTGATACATCTTTGAGGATACGAAAAATTGATGAACACAATCAATTATAAAAAGCACACCAGAATCTCTTTCGCACGCCGTGGATAACACGTTTTCAATTCGCTTTTACCGTGCTACGGTAATGGAAGTAACAGAGCATCAAAATGCGTTACAATCAAATTTACCGGCGACACACGGGCCCACTCGTCATAGATGTAACGGGCCTATTGGGAGACTTGGACAAATGGGCCTTGGGCCCGTTATAAAGCGAGCCCCTCTTCCTCTTCAGCTGTCCCCGTCCGTCGTCGTCTCCGCAGAGCCGAAAGGGTAAACAGAAAAGAAAAGAAAATAAAGCCACAAGAAACCAGGGTGAGAGCCAAGGGCCGGATTCGCCGGAGCTGGAGGGAGGGATGGCGGCGGAGCGGCAGCTGGTGGTGGCGGTGGAGGGGACGGCGGCGCTGGGGCCCTACTGGTCCACCATTTTAGCCGACTACGTCGAGAAGATCGTGCGGTACGGCCGTGCTCTTGCCCTATCCTGTTCCCGACGACGCTTTTACTTGGTATAGTTCTCATCTGAGATTCTAGAGCGCGCGGAGCGGGGGCCATGGACAGGGACATGTGGCTATGGGGGGGCTCGAGCTCTGTTTCTTGGTTTTTGACTAGGGTTTAGCGGAAGAACCAGGAGCGGGGAGTGTTTCGTTCGTGATTGCAGGATCGTTGGGGGTGTGAATGGACTATTGGAATGTTGTGGTGACTTGTGGGTTCATAGGTCTGTTTGAGTCCTAGCTGGGTTTGTTGATCATCAGCTACTAGTTCGGAAAGAAGCGCACCATTGGTGGAAACGTATCAACGTGAAATATTCCTGCACGTGATCTGAAATACAGGAGAAATGTCTCTATTGACTCATCATAGATTTGATTGACATCTACTCGCGATACGAGAATTGAAGCCTTGGCTGCTGCACCCGATCTTCCCCTATTGTTCCATACTTCCATAGTGTAATTCGCTTCATTATCATGTAAGAAATTGTAGCTTTCAGGGTTAAAGGGTTAGCGTGGATTGTGGAAGTTAGCTGGCCTACCTTATCTAATGTTCGGTTTGTCTGTGATTCAGGACAGGTATTCGTTGTAGTGAATTAGGCACTAGTATTATATTATATTATATTTGTTTGCTATTTTGTTGTGGAAGAAGAGTACTCTGGGCACCAAGATTGTTGTAGGTGTTTTATTTTTCATTGATGCTTGTACAATTCGTTTTTAGAGTTGTACCGTATTGAGATACGTTCGATCGTATTTGTTGCTTGTTTGTAGCTGATGCTTTAAATGCCCAGTAGAGGAGTATGGGCTAGTTTGGTTATTGCCCTGCCAGGCAGCTCGCCCGCCAGACATCCATCGCAGAACGCCTGAGCCAGGCAGATTCGGCAGGGCTCAAACCAAACTAGCCCTATATGTGTGTTTTTTGCCAATGGCTTTGGTGATGTACCGGTCTTTTTTGTTGCCATTTGCAATAAACACACATATAGGGCTAGTTTGGTTTGAGCCCTGCAATAAACACACATATGCTAGACATCTTATCATCTTTTATTATGTTTTTGTGTCATGGCTTCAGTCTTCTGACTTGTCACTATATTCATGAATTTTCCTACAGTTTCTCTCTCTCTCTCTCTCTCTCATCTTGGTTCATTGTTTAAACACTTAGTCTCCTTGATGGTTTTAGAAAGGAGATATTTTAAACTGTGATTTTGGCTCTGCTGATGTTCGCATGTCTTATCACCTGTTATTCTTTCTTATTTATTTGTATCATGGCTTCAGCCTTCTGACTTATCACACTACACAAGTTTCTTACAACATCCTCCCCCCCCCCCCCCCCCCCCCCCCCCCCCCCCCAGTTTTTTCTTCTTCGAATCATCTAACTAGCATGCTGAATCTTGGTTCAGTGTTTCAACATGCAGTCCAATGCTGCCATCTTAGTTGACTTTTCACTCTATTATGTAATGTAAACTTTGCACTAATTTGTGAAGAACATGTGCAGGAGTTTTTGTGCAAGCGAACTACCAGGGCAGGTAATTTCGACCGTCTACTGTACGAGCTTTTAATTTTTGCATGCTATTCCTTGAATTGTGTGAATATGTAACTTATTCTTCATTTGTGCAGAAGCTTGCAGTGGCACCACCTGAGCTTGCATTAGTTGTTTTTCACACCCATGGACCTTACAGCGGTATGCTTTGATATCCTCCATGTCCATGCCATTATTGTGCAATCTTCACCACCATAACTTTATGTTTAAGGGCTTATGCAAATTTTACCATGCAGCTTTTGTTGTGCAGCGAAGTGGATGGACAAAAGATATGGATGCTTTCCTGTCATGGCTATCTGGAATATCATTCAGTGGTGGAGGATTTAGTGAAGCTGCAACTTGTGAAGGCCTTGCTGAAGCACTCACGGTATTGACATGTCATCATTGTTTACATTTTCTTTACAAATGGGGACTTTCTTCTGGTCAACAATTAGGCACTTAAAAGTTCTGGATTCACTTTTCAACATTCCAATATTCCAGATATTTGAGTCATGTAGTTTGAGGGCAAGATGCCTGGAGTAGTAAATCATGTTTTGTCTTGCCATTGTATACAAATATGTCAACACATTGGACATATGACATTTCTTGCCACACTTGTTGATATTCAGTTCTCCGTGAACAAAGATGTTTTATTGTTCCGCTTGATGATAAAATATCTACTTCTAGCTTTCCTTGCAGCTGAAGATGTTATTACAGCTTTCTTTAATATTGTTGGTGCTCACTCATTTTTCATAGTAAACCCCAGAAACACAACTGTGATATGAACCACCATGATTTTGTTTCCATATTGGCCATATCTTTGTACAAAGCACAAGGTAGGAGTTGAGCGAAGTCTGAATACGGTTTTCACATTGTTTTGAAACCTGTGTTGGTTTTATACAATCACCTTTATCTAAATCTCAGCCTTTATTTGTTCTTAGTCAATATATAGTATGAATCAGTAATTACCAGTTGTTACTGATAATCTCTGTAATATGCACTATCATGGTATCACCCAGAAATAAGGATGGAGCAAAATAAGTATTATCATAGATGTTCACAAATTATTATGTTGCAACTTGGGACAGCAATTTGTTTTGCTCACAGTGATGAAACTTGAGTAATGTGAAAACATTTTTGTGTGGACATTGTATTGTGATTATTTCAGTACTCATTATTGTTGTGATGTAAGCTGTTGTCTTACTGCCACTGATTCTCATTTTCTAATCTCCAACTAGATACTTCAAGGCAGTGTTAATACAACCCAGAATCATCAAAACCCTGAAGCACAAAAGCATTGCATACTTGTCGCTGCAAGTAATCCTTATCCTTTGCCTACACCTGTCTACTGCCTTCCTATTCAAAGTGCTGATCTCAAAGAGAACAATGAATTATCAAAACAACCTTCTATTGCTGATGCTGAAACAGTTGCAAAATCATTTGCTCAGGTGTTGAATGAGTTCTGCCATATCCTGTTGCTGCTTATTTCATGTGTCTAGCATTTGGTTGACTCTAATTTTGTGGTTGTAGTGCTCTGTCTCGCTGTCAGTGATATCTCCCAAGCAACTTCCAACTCTAAAGGCGCTATACAATGCGGTAATGTTGTCAATTTTTATTATGTTAAATTCTTAGACTGGAACATTCTTCTATATGTTTACTTGGTTGCTTAGTTATTTCATATTTACTTTGATGGTTATATGTATTTGTTTGGATTGGGCTGAATTTCAGCGATTTGTATCATGTAGAAAATTCTTCTGTGTATTCGGAACAATTTTTTGCCATCATCAACTTGCTGGGAGTGATTTTAGGGAAATAATTTTGGAGTAAATGAAAGAAGACCAGCTGCACATCCTTGTTCTGTTTGTTACTATTTTTCAGTCATAGCTGCAAAATAAACCAAGAAATAATGAATATTTAACACTTTTGACCACTTTTTATCTCAGAGATTCGACTTTGTCAATTGCGTTTACAAACAAATACTAAGAAAGAATGTACTTTCATGAAAATCTGTAAAGATGAATTTACTTGTATAATTTTTGTATAGCTAATCTTGGAAATGTTTGGTTGAGCTTTTTTGTGGTCAGACTTAGGAATTCAATGTCATGTTCTTTTTGGAGAAAAGAACAAATGCTGTACTTTCAAAAATAAAACTTATGGCTCACTCTAATGTTCTTGTTCCGATCTGAGTCACTACTGTCACTTTCAGTAATGGAAGCTTGTGAACATGGAACAAGGAATAAGCTAAAACTTTGATTTTTTTTTTCTATCTTTATTCAGTACCCATGTCTCTAGTAAAAAACTAAAATTGGCATCTGTTGGCAATTCAAATTAAGCTTTTTAAAATTTCATCTATATTAGACTGGTGATAGTGCTAAACTAGTTATCATACCAGCTAAATTGCAATTAATGGCTTTTCACCATCTCCAATTGTGCATAGTTATGTACCCATGTGAATTGGCCTTATATGGTCTTCAGTGGTTTTGCTATCAGAATATGATAAATAACACTGGTTCCACATTCTGCTGCAGGGCAAGCGGAATCCTCGAGCCGCTGATCCATCAGTGGAACAGGCAAAAACCCACATTTTCTTGTTTTGCTATCTGAGAATTTCATGGAGGCACGAACTGCTTTAAGTCGTCCTTTACATGGGAATTTGGCCCCAAATCAAACGATAACAAAGATTGACAGTGCACCTGCAGTTACTATGCCAGTACCAACTTCAAATGGCAACCCCTCAGGTTGAACAATATTAATATTAGGCTTAGTTTTGTTATGATATGTATGCTTGATTCTGTGACTTCTGTTTAGAAAGGAAGCATTGTTGATATGATGTTTTTGCATGGGTGGGACATCAAGAAAGCTTTGTAAAAGAGGTTCACGGCGTTTACACCTAGTTTAGTTGTGAGAGTTGGTTTAACAAACGCCTCTGACTTAAAAAAAGGAGAAAGTGAAATTTATCCTGGATATTTGCCTTTATACCCAAAATCTACAAAAGAAAAAACAAACTGATGGCTATATTTGTTGGGATGGCTGACTATTTGTAGCAGGCAAGGTTTTGAATATGCCATTACATGATCAAAAGCTTACCTATTTTGGGTGAAAACTTTCGCACAAGAATATGTGCTTATGATTACCAGAGAGAACAAATGAGATGTTTATATTACATTTGGCTGTGATATGATTTCTTGTTATCACCAAAATGTGCTATGTTCAGCTTGATTGGTTGAAGTTTTTCTAGTCTGAGATTGCAAAAGTGAATGTACTAAATATAGCAGTTGAGAGCTATGTTTCTAGCAGCTTGTGTTGCGTGGTGAAAATATACCTCTATCAGCATGAATGGGCGTTTTATATTGAAATAGGACTGAAACAAGACATAGACGGCTAATTATGTTAAAGGTGTTAACTAGCAGGATGACCTCAGCTAATTTTATTCAGTCTTTTGAGATGTATTCAGTCATTAGACTAAATTAGCTATCCTCAGTTGCATATCGATATTTTTTTCTTTGCAGGTATTTTAGTCATGATTGACAGTGAGATTAATATATAGCAAGGCTTGCAGCCATGAACTTAAACACAATATAAAAGTGCCCGCTCCTGTACAAATGAATGCTTATTAACTGTTATAAGTAAATTTTGCTATTATGAACATTACAGTGTGTCGGATTTATTTTGGCTAGTATTATAAATTGTTATGTGCACACTTGTTACTTGTCAGATTTGCTTGTTGATTCAATTAAGATGTATGTGTATGAATCGACTGGTGTCAATTGCTCATTTGTAACCTTCTTTAAATGAACTAGTTACGATAAGTTCATTCATGTGATATTTTAACATATTTTTAATTTCTGCTCATATCCACATTATTATTGCCTATCCTAGCCATAATTAATTCTAGTCGAACATTTTCAGTGAATGGAACAATGATGGGCCGTCAACCAGTAGGTGTTGGAGGCATTACTACTGCAAGTGTTAAAGTGGTATGCTACAGAGCACATACTATTCTTCGAAATTTTTTTGTTTCTTTTTCGTTGCTTCAATTTATTTACAACTTCCATTTTTAGGAACCAGCAACCATACCGGCAATGGCCTCTGCACCTGCTTTCTCACATATAACACCCATTTCAAACATGGCTTCGCAAGGATTATCGGCGTTGCAAAGTTCATCACCATCACTTATTTCACAAGAAGCAAATATTGTGAATGATAGTGTGCATGAACAGAAGCCTAACATAGGCGTAAACCCTGTCCAACAGTCAGTTCGGCCTGGTGGACATGGTAGTTTCCTCAACAACCTTTCGCAGGCTAGCCGGCTGATCAACTCAACCTCTTTAGGAGGAGCAGCTGCCCCGATGGGACTACCTAATATAGGGGCAACGCCCATACAGGTCCACATGTCAAATATGATATCAAGTGGCATGACATCGGCACCCTCTGTCATGCCTTCTATTTCTGGATCTGGACAACCAATTAGTACTCAACAAATGGTACAGAGCACATCTCTTGGTTCCTTTGGAGCGAACACTTCTACTGTATCTGGCAATTCAAATATTGCTGTATCATCTTCTCTTCCTAACACCCAAAGCAGCTTGGGTATGGGTCAATCAGTCCCACCGATGGCACAAGGAGGCTTGATGGCTGCTGGTTCACAACCAGGACAGGGTGGAATTGGTGCAAACCCGAACATGATGAGTGGCCTTGGGTCCACAGCGATGTCTTCAGCTCCTGCAATGATGCCAACACCTGGGATGGCCCAACAGACAGGAGCCAATTCCCTTGGTGTGACCAATAGTTCCGCCATGAATATGCCTGTTGGGCAGCATCCTAATGCTCAACAACCACAGCAATCAAAATGGTCAAAATTTGGGAGGTAATAATTTCTTCTTGTATAGTTGTATTTGGCATTTACACGGTCTGCTTTGCGGCTCCCTTGTAGCTGAGGCTGCTTGATGTGCAAATTTCTGTTCTTAATGGTACGCACAGTTTTGAGCACTTCTATATTCGGAGCCCTCTAAGGTAATGCAGTTAGTGTTTCTAGGCATGTTGAACAGGCTCACATAGTACCAAAATTCAAAAGGTATGCCCAAATAACAAATTTAAGAGCCACATTTGTCCCTAGTTTAGTACCAAAAAGTTACCGTCTTCTGGTTTATTTGATGGATACTCATGGTCCTTTACATGTTCGTGTATTCATGAACTCACTGAAACTCTCAAATTTATAATAATTGTGTTATTATTACCATGGATGTGGTTCAGTGTCATGTTTTTTTTTCCAGCTGTCGTACATTTAATTATCAGCCGATAATGACGTTATATTAAATCTGGGTAAACCAACCCTTGTTTCCTTCTAAATGCCCAGTATACAGTGCTTAGAACACTGATCCATGTTGTAATATTTATATTGCTCATGTTGGAATGCTGACCATAGAGCTTTTCAACAACTGATGTTATTCAGGGAACTTTATCCGGGCAAAGGCAAGGACAGCCTGTATTTATATGTAAACTTGAAGTAAGTCCCTCTTTGCATTCTTTAACTCTAGGTAGTATGCAGTGCCCTGTAAGATCTTGTACAAAATTTTTTGAGGCCTATATTTGCAATATTGATAAAACACACTTTCTGTAAAATCTGCCACGGAATTTTGAAGCCAGAATATTATTACCAGAACGAATTATCCCTAATATGTGGTGACACTTATATTGCTCTTTTGTAATTCTGTATGAAAAATTGAAGGGAAAGAATTGTCCCCTTTGAAGGCTTACCCTATTAAATCTTGTGTTCTTTCACCCTATATCCTAAATTTTTGCTAAGGCCCTTAGAAGTTAGACAAGCTCCCGCCATATGTTTTGTCTATCTGCAATCTTATTGTGCTTCCTTTTTACTACTTTAGTTTGAACATATTTGCTTGTGCAACATTTATTATTCGTATTTCTAACATTCGCACATACTGACAGGGTTATAGGAGCGGAACAGCCCCGAAACGTAAGTTTTAATTTGTACACCCCCCCCCCCCCCCCCCCCCCCCCCCCCTTTTTTTTGCCCTGAATCTCTTATACTTAACAGTATGACTAGTATTTACAAATATAGTTATTCATGAAGTGTATAACCTTGAAATCCCATGATGTGGTTGTATTCTTGCATGAAACTCTTCTCTACTACTTGATAATTGTACTTCCAGATTAAGTAGGAATCTGAAGCTGTATTTTTTGTATGCAGACTTGCAGCAGACTGGCCAGAAACTATGCAGATTGTTCGCCTCATAGCACAGGAGCATATGAACAACAAGTTT